>RCUC01063870.1:0-11019 GCA_003697995.1 Taxidea taxus jeffersonii
GGGGGGGGGTGGTCATGCAGCAGGTTGTCCCCAAGGCCAGCCTATCCAAGTTTTAAGCCCTCACCTTTCTGGGGTCAGGGCTGGGACCACTGGGGCCCTTTCAGGGGGAGCAGTCATCCCCACGGGCTAGAGCTAGCGCAGCCCCTGCCTCTCCTTTTCCCCCAGAGTGATCGGCGTCCCTCCCTGGCTCTGGACCTTGACCAGGGCCACCTGAGTTCGCCCTCACTCCTTCCATCAGCTCTCTGGAAGGAGGGCAGGGCAACATGCCCAGCTGGCCAAGGGGCAGTCCTGCTGCTCCCCAGGGCTCAGCCCCCTCGGGACTCCCCCACCCACACCCAGGGTGAAGAGGGACACTTTATCTAGTATAAGCAGACACTTGTTATGAGCTTGTCCTTCCTGCAGTCTCCCTTTGGCAGGGGACTGATGTACAGACACCTGTTTTATCTCCCTCCTTCCTCACACTGAAGGCAGGACAGCGTACACACTGTTGGGCACCTTGCCTGTCATTCACAGCATGCCCCACGTCCCACACACCTGTGCCCTATGCCCCTGCACACGGATCTTCGTGGAACTTTCTCTCCTGCCTGGTGCCCAGGTGCCTTGGGCCCGGTGCTCACTTAGCTGGCCCTTGAGCAGGGATGACTTGATGGTCCCGCCTTTAGCTATGACACCCAGTGCCACCACCATGAGCCGTGGACACCCCAGTTTCACTCGCGAACAGGTGCACCTGTGGCACTGGGCTCTCAAAGGGGGTAGGCTGGGTCTGAGGTCAAGTGAAGGACAAAAGGTGCCTCCAGATTGCCCCTCCTGCACCCCCACCAGCAGCCGTGCCTCCCATTCGCACCTGCCCGCCTTGCCGTTGGAGGACACTCCCCTATTCTTGGGCTCTGATGGATGCGAAGCAGAATTTCAGTTCTGCTTTAATATGCAGTTCTGATCATGCACACCTCTCTCTGTGTTTGTCCTTTAGGGCTTTTTTTTTTTTTTTTTTCTGTGAGTGATCTGTGCCCATCCTGTGCTCCTTTTCATCTGGGTCTTCCTTTCATAGTCCCAGGGGCCTTTTGTAGATTGGGGAGATAGATCTGTACGACATGGGTTGCAAATATTTTTTCCTAGTGTGTACTTTGTGCTATAACTTTGCTTAGACTAATTTTTGCCTTAATTTTTTTCTTGTGTGTCTAGGTTTTGAACCGGGATTTAAAAACATTTTTCCCGCCTTGGAGTTTTAAAGGGAGACACTCATGTTCTCTGCAAATATTTTATTTATTTATTTGACAGACAGAGATCACACAAGTAGGCAGAGAGGCAGGCAGAGAGGGGAGGGGAGAAGCAGGCTTCCCGCCGAGCAGAGAGCCCGATGTGGGACTAGATTCCAGGACCCTGGGATCATGACCCTAGCCGAAGGCAGCGGCTTAACCCACTGAGACACCCAGGCGTCCCTCTGCAAATATTTCTAATGGCTTTCTAAAATTCATTTTTTTATTATGGTAAAATATACATAACCTAAAATTTACTACTGTCTTAACCACTTGTAAGTGCATGGTTGAGGGGCACTTGTAGCCCCCATGGCTGTGCAAGCATCCGCCACCCGTTTCCAGAACGTTTTCATCATGTCTGGTTTCTTGTTAAAAGCATTACATCTTCAATCCAGCTGCGGTGTATAGGGCTGGTGTGCTGTGTGAAGGGTCATCACATTGTTCCAACGTCACTTACTGATGAATCCATCCTCGTTCTGTTTCACCGAGCCCATTTTAGAGCTGGGGAAAGTGAGATCAGGAGCATGTGCCCTTGGGATGTGTCAAAAGTTCCTATGTAACAGAAGGAAAAACAACCAGTCACCCAAGGAGGACTTACTAAATTTATTGTGCACACACCAAAAAGACACTGGGCAAGCCGGGAGCACTCCCGCCGGAACACTGGGCGGGGCTCTGGGATCACTCAGCTCCTTGCGTGGTGAGAGCACAGTGAGTGTTTTGTTCGCAGTGATTGGTTATTATATCAGACGTTTCCCAAATGACAGGGACCTGGGGCGCGATTCTCTCCCGACTTCAGGAGGCAGTTTCGGTGTTGCTTATGATTTCAGAGCCATGAGCAGGGGATGACCTGGGTCAACTTAGCCTTGCAAAATAAGCTCAATGGAGCCTTCTATGGCTAAACTGGGACTTTTCAAGGTTGGTCTCTGTTTTGGGTTTTAGCAATTCCCCCCTGTTGGTGATCGTGTCAGTGGGGTTCTCTTGCCTTCGCTGCTTGAGTCTTCAGGCCGGAAGGTCGTGTCGTCCCCATCTTCATTGCTTCTGTGGTACTTGTTGACTTCATCCAGGTGTCTGGTCCTCGCGGACACCGTTCAGCACATGGGTGGCTGCCCACCAGCATTGAAACCCTGGAGAGTGTGTGACCTGCTGGAGAGGTCAGTCCGATGACAGTAAGGAGGACAAGAGCCAGGATTGAAGAGTCCCCAGGAGCAGAGGTTCCCGGGAGCCAACAGCTCACCAATCAAGTACACTAAATGGGTTACAATTGTCTGAGGTTATTTACAAAGGTGAACGTGAGCCTTAGCAATCCCGCAGCCTCACCTTCATGCAGGCCAGGGGGGACTTGAGGACACCAACCGTCAGGAGCCGGTGTTGTAGGTGGGCTTCCACCAAATCAGGTCCCCATATCAGGTAATTTAATGACAGATGCGCCCACAGAAACACAGGAAAAACAAAGGTTAGTACTTTCAGCAAATTACAAATTAGTTTCTGAGTTTGGAGAGCAACTGGCTGAGTTTCTAGACATTGGGTTTGGAGCATCTTCAGATGGGACAACTGCAGGCCACGGTGATCTAAACCATCTTCCTGGTTTGCAGTGCACATGTCCCCAGTAATTTTTCTAAGCAGCCACACGGCAGCAGACACAGAGACTGTCCACACACCATCTGTTGTGGTGATTTCTCCGAGGTTGACATCAAAGAGTCAAGCTTTTGGTCACACAGCTCTGGGATGGTTTTAGTTTCATAGTGATTCTGAGTCAAGAAAGTGGGAGAACTGGAGATGATAGCTTGGAGCATTCTAGCCAAATTCTGGAGGAAACTGGAATTCAGGATCTAGTCCCATCTATAGCTATAAAACAAAACCTCCAAGACAAGAAACAGCACTAGAATCTGATATCCCCAAGGATTGTTATTATTATTTTTTAAAGATTTTATTTATTTATTTGACAGACAAAGATCACAAGTAGGCAGAGAGGCAGGCAGAGAGAGAGGAGGAAGCAGGCTTCCCACTGAGCAGAGAGCCCGATGTGGGGCTCGATCCCAGGACCCTGGAATCATGACCTAAGCCAGGCAGAGGCTTTAACCCACTGAGCCACCCAGGCGCCCCAGGATTGTTATTATTGAAACACAATTTTTCTGTCTGTAATTATCCCCCATTTCCATCAAAGATAACCATAGTTAGGCTAATTTGTTCACAAATTAAGACCAGTTTCAATATGCTCAGTCCGATTATTTATACAAGTGCACAAGAAGAGTGATCAATCATATAGGTGCTTTTAACTCTGCTTTGCTGGAACTTTTCACAAGGAAACTCAGATTAGACTTTCAAGAACCTCTCCAGGCCAGGAAGCTAAGCCAGTTATATCCTGTTATCGGGAGAACAGATTGTTATCCAGCCAATGCTAACACGCATATTGTCATGAAAAATAAGAATATTTAATAAGAGTTTCTGAATTATGGGGGCGCCTGGGTGGCTCAGTGGGTTAAAGCCTCTGCCTTCGGCTCAGGTCATGATCCCGGAGTCCTGGGATCGAGCCCCGCATCGGGCTCTTTGCGCTGCATGGGGCCTGCTTCCTCCTCTCTCTCTGTCTGCCTCTCTGCCTATTGTGATCTCTGTCTGTCAAATAAATAAATAAAATCTTAAAAAAAAATAAGAGTTTCTGAATTCTGGAGGATCAGATAGGTGGAAAAAAGAAACAGGTTTCAATCTCTGCTGCAAAGAACAGCTTTACCAAATTGTTGTACATCACAGATAGCTTAAGACAGAGGAGAAAAGGGGTCCTTTACACTCAGAAAACAAGACACCTAAGAACCGGGTCATCCAAATTACAGTCCTCTCCGTCCCTTTGTCCCATGTTTTGTAATCAATTCTTGCTTTGCTTCATCTCTGGGTAGTAGCTTTATGAATCAATCAGTTTTCCATTAAAGTTTTAGAAATTCTCGCTCAGTTCAGTGCTACGGTCTTGAGGTTATCAGAAGAGCTGCATTCTAGAATGCTTGTCAGAATCTTTCCCGGGAATGTCTTTGAAAAAGAAGCATTTTTGCGGGAACATGTTTGTAAAAGCATTGGAGCAAAAAAATGAGTGTCTGTAAATGGCAAGAAGACTTAAAATGGCCATGGTTAAAGATCTGTGAGAGTTTGTTATAATGCCATTGACAAGAAAGGTTGGTTATTTCTGTGATACATTTTAAAACTAACTAGAATCACGACAGATAAATTATAGCAGGACATGTCAGGTTTTTAAGAATCTCATAGAATTTCTGGAATGCATATATTCTTTTTTTTTAAGACTTTATTTATTTATTTGACAGACAGAGATCACAAGTAGGCAGAGAGGCAGGCAGAGAGAGGAGGAAGCAGGCCCCATGCAGCGCAAAGAGCCCGATGCAGGGCTCAATCCCAGGACTCCGGAATCATGACCTGAGCTGAAGGCAGAGGCTTTAATCCACTGAGCCACCCAGGCGCCCCTGAAATGCATATATTCTTAACATGTATTTGTACAAATGTAAGCTAAAGAAAGTTTATCTTCATGTCTTATTTGACAACGTTTCTCATGTAATGTAACATATCAAATAAGCCTAATTAGTTCAGCATTTCTGTGTTATAAGGAGAGACAACAAAGATAGTCCAGGGGCCCTTTTGAAAATCCCAAAGTTAGTTTGAGGTCAAAAGAACTTCATTTTGAATTTGGTTTTTGTGGGATGCCTGGTGGCTCAGTCCGTTAAGCATCTGGGATCGAGTCATGATCCCGAGATCCTGAGATCAGTCCCACATCAGGCTCCCTGCTCAGCAGGGAGTCAGCTTTTCCCTCTGCCACTCCCCCTGCTTGTGCTCTCTCTCTCTCTGTCAAGTAAATAAATAAAATCTTTCAAAAAAGAAAAAGAAAAAGAGAACATGGATAAAAAAAAAAAAGAATTTGGTTTTTGAGAAGTTTGTCAAAAATAGCCCAAGGGTTAAAATACTTGCTCAGCTAGGATCACAGTTCACTGTGAAAACAGTGCCTAGTCATCCATTGGTACCAAAGTGATAACTAAAAATTTCAAAAGCAAATACAGAAAGTTACCGAGTTGCAAAAATAACCTTAGTTCTTTTAATAGAGAAGACTCAGTTGTTTTTCTAGGTAATCAAAGACTTGGTAAAGACAATGTTAAGTACAGGAAAATTATATTCCTAAAATACAGAGTCTTTGTTTCATTCCTAAAATACAGAATCTTTGTTTACATTAAAAGTAAAGGAATCCTTTGTGGTTTTTTTTTTAAAGATTTTATTTTTTTATTTATTTGTCAGAGAGAGAGAGAGAGAGAGCGCGAACGAGCACAGGCAGACAGAGAGGCAGGCAGAGGCAGAGGGAGAAGCAGGCTCCCTGCCAAGCAAGGAGCCGGATGTGGGACTCGATCCCAGGACGCTGGGATCATGACCTGAGCCGAAGGCAGCTGCTTAACCAACTGAGCCACCCAGGTGTCCCTAGGAATCCTTTGTTTAAAATTTCTGATTAGGGGCAGACAGATAACCTAAAAGAAAATTTTGTGATTTTACCCAAGGAAAAACCAAATTCTAACTTTGTACCAGTGTACTTTTGATATTAAAAATCTGTTTTTTTAAAAGTGTACAACATGGGGCTTGAACTCATGACCCCAAGATTAAGAGTCACTCACTCTACCAACTGAGCCAGGTACCCCCTAAAATTATTTTTTTTTAGGTTAAATAAATCCATTCCAATCTTTGCCCGCTTGACCATACATTAAATTGCTTTTTCAAGATCTTTTTCCACAAACCTCTTGCAACTTTCTATATCCATTTAGGCTTTTCCTATCTTTTTCTTTTCTTATTCCAGAATAATCATTTTGATCTAAGACTAAATTACTTTCTTGTTCCTTTACCAACCCCCACCACCACCCCCAAAACCAGAACCAAAACCAAAACAAAACAATAACAACAAAAACCCATGTCTTTTTTACTTTTTCCTGTTCAAAAACTCATTTGGAGACAATGGGATGCATTCTTCAATGGGCATGCCGAAGCTGCTAGAAGACAAAAGGACTCCAAAACACAGCTCCAAAGGGGTCCTTGCAGGATGCAAAATAGAGAATGTTTCACAAAACCCCTTGGCCATCTGGGCAGGTATACACACTGAGGTCGGAGAGCTTGGAACACCAGAGAGCAGAGCTCAGATCTGAGAGACTCACCTGCAAACCTCAGGGTTGGCGAGAAAGCACTGAGCTCTGTGGGCTCTGTGGGAGCCAGGACCTGTCTGCCCAGCAGCCTTGGAGTCATTGTGTGTGTGGGGAGGGGGGGGATGTATATATATTTTTTGATCCTGCTTCTGACACCATGAAATGTCAAAAGTTGCTACGTAACAGAAGGAAAACCAACAAATCACCCAAGTAGGACTTACTAAGTATATGGTGCACACACCAAAAAGACACTTGGCTAGCTGGGAGCACTCCCACCAAAAGAAGGGGCGCCAGTACTCAGGGGAGCCAGGAGCACTCCCACCAGAACACGGGGCGCAGCCAGGGGAACCAAGAGCACTCCCACCAGGCATGGAGTGGGACTCTGGGGTCACACAGCACCTTCCCTGGTGAGAGCATAGTGAGTGCTCTGTTCATGGGATTAGTGGTTATCATACCAGAAGTTTCCTCCATGACAGGGACCTGGGTCGTGATTCTCTCCCGACAACCTCTGGAAGCAGTTTCGGTTTTGCTTATGATTTGCAGAAGCAGGGGGATGACCTGCTTCATGAATGATAAGCTCAATGACACTTTCAATGACTAGACTGATTTTGTCTCTTCAGGGACTTTTCCAGCTTAGTCTCCGCTTGTTTTGGATTTTAACAGAGGGGTCCTCTCCCCAGCTTTGTCCTCTACCTGGGACAGAACCAGGCTACTCCCTTCTGGAACCAGGGGCACTGTTCTGGGCTTGCCTTTGCAGCCATGAGCTGGGGCTCTAGCCAGACACTCTTCTGCAGGCCCCTGGGGCCTTGGAGTCCTTCACGTTCAGGCCCTGGGCCAAAGCTGTTTATCACCGTACCTATAGAAGAGAAATAATCCTCTTTATCCTCTTCTTTTTTTTCAAGATTTTATTTACTTATTAGAGAGAATGCACAAGCAGAGGGGAGGGATAGAAGGAGAGGGAGAAGCAGACTCCCCACTGAGCAGGGAACAGGATACTGGACTGGGTCCCAGGACCTGGGATCATGACCTGAGGGGAAGGCAGAGGCTTGACTGAGCCACCCAGATGCCTCTCTTTACCCATTTCTTGATCAACAGAGAGAAATCAAAGGACAGATGGGGATGTCCCTGGGGGGGGGGGGCGCAATGCCAGCTGCCCTTTCCTCACTTGTGGGCCTATGGCCCTGGAAAAGGGGGGTGTGCCCCGCAATGCGTCCACTCCTCCCTGGTCAGCGCACTGTCCCCTGGGGCGTGAACTCCAGCTGGACTCCTCTGAGGAGCCCCCTGACCCCGAGGCGGGCTCGTGCTGGGACCACCCCTGGGGACGGCAGGGTCTCCTGAGGGCTCCACGGGAATGAGAGAATGTGTCGTCGGGGAAGTGGGGCTCCAGAGAAGAGCAACGCGGCCAGGGCGCGCTGTGGTGGGAAGTGCGGGTGCTCCCGGGTGGGCTCACTTAGCGGGGACGACTGTCTCCACGGGGGGCTCAGGACACCAGCTGGCACAGGTTGCAGCCGCCCACCTAGTACAGGCGGGGCAGCGGGGTAGCGGGGCTGAAGCTCCGCGGACGAGGGGCGGGGCCCAGAGGTGGGCGGGGTCGAGAGCTGGGCTGGGCGGTGGCGCGCGGTGGGCGGGGCGGCGGGCGGGCCCGGCGGCTGCGCGCGGTGGGCGGGGCGGCGTGACGCGCGCCGACGCCGATCCCGGAAGCGGTGTCAGATGCTGGGGAGCCGGGCGGGCGGGCTGGCGGCGGGCGGCGGGGGGGACTTGTTGTTCTTCGCGAAGTCGGAGCACCAGAGCGCGGCGGAGGCGGCGGCCGAAAAGGAGCGCGAGAGTGAGCGCGAGCGCGAGGAGAGCGCGTGCCCGCGAGGAGCCGCCGCGCGCCCGCGCCCCCCGCGCGACTCCAGGTGAGGAGCGGCCGCGCGGGGCTGGGCCGGGCCGGGTTGGGGGCCGGGGGCGGGGCAGGGCGGGGGCGGTTCGGGGCCGGGGCCCGGGCGCGGCTGAGTCACCGCCGCCTTAAACCCGCGGCGAAGTTGGGCGGGACCCCGAGACCCTGGCCCGCGCACCTGCCGTCAGGTGCCCTGCCGCGAGCGCGTTGCGCGGGCCGGGGCTCCTCTTTCTCAGGCCCGGGAGCGCGCGCCCCGACCCACGGGCCACCCCGAGCTGGAGCGGGAGGCGGTTGGTGCTCCGGGGGGCCGCGCTGGGGGAGCCCGGGGCGTGCCGGCGGGCCCGGCGCCTCCCGTCGAGCCGCCCACCGCCTGCTTTGGCTTTAGCCCTGGGAGATTCGCTCCGAGGCGGGAAGGCGGGGGTTGAAAATAAACGGCCACGTGCAGGGGAGCGCGTGGTCGCGCAGGGCCGACCCGGCCGGTGCTGCCCTGCCCCGCGGTGGCTTCCCACCCGCGCTCGGCGGGGACGGGGGAGAGGGCGGGAGCGCCAGGACGAGGGGACTCGGGACCGATGTCATGTTTGGAGCAGCTGACCTGCCAGGGGTTCCCCGGAGGGAGGCCTTGGTGTGGAAGCTTTGGGTGGGGAGGGGGGCAGGGCAAACGTGTCACTTTCCCTAAACCCCACGGCCTGCGGTCTTATCTTCCCCACCTGCGAGTGGGGGTCTCCATCTTCCAAGTCCAGCTGCGGGTTCTTCTGTGACCCTGCTGAGTTGGGGAGACGCGGTGTACCCGCCCGCTGGCTTCCGCAGGCGTCCCCGGGAGCCTGGGAGGGGTCCTGGGCATGCTTCACTCTCCACCTACCTCTAAGGTGCTGCAGACCGCTTTGCCTGATGTCTGTCATGGTGTTCTGACTCGCCACGTGTTGTGAAGTCTTTTCACAAAGCCCTACGCAGTCGTGGAGCAGTTGGTATTTGGGGTTGCTGGAAGCTCCCTGCTCTCCCGGTCCTGCGGTAATGATTGTGTTCTTGTTTACCTTTCACGCTGCTCTCCCTGGCCAGGCAGGAATGCTCCCTGCCGAATGAATTGTTAGTGGGGAAGGTCCCCACACTCAGCCGCCTTCTCTTGCCAGGCGCCCAGCCTCAGGAAGCTCCCACGGCTGGTGCACCCACGCCCCGCACGGCAGATAGAATCAGTGGCTTCCTGAGCCGGTGTGGCTTGGCTGCCCAGCCGGCCGCCCTCCCCTGTCCCCACTCTTGGCATTGGCGCGGTTTTGCTGCTCCAGCCCTCACCGGGAGCACAGCTGTGTGCTCTGGGAGCTGGGAGCACCCTGCCTTCTGGGGTGGGGCTTTTGAAAGAGTATCCCTCTAAGCAGGTGGGAGGGGTCTGGGAAGTTTAAGGTGGGCTGTGCAGGTGGGCAAGGCATACCTCCATCCTTGGTTGCATTATAGGTAGCTGACACCCTTTGGAGAACATCCTTCCCTGGGCAACCCAGTAGGCATGTTTGCTCGAGGGGGAGGTGTGCTTTCAGAGCCTAGCGCTGGTCCTCTCGTGATCCCAAAATACAGTTCTCTGACTCAAAAACACGCAGGGCTTCTCTTTGGAACACATTTACTTTCTGTGCTTGAACGTAGCCGGACTTTGAGGGACGCGATCCAAGTTCAGCCCCACTCACTCAAGGTGGTTGCTAAAAATGGGAGTTGAATCGGAGCTACTCAGGGAAGCTGTTTCCGGGGCTTGCTGCGTCCCAGCCCTGTCTCCGGGGCCCAGCCGAACGAGTGAGCTTGCTTTCCTGACCCACCGTTCTCCCTCTGCGTGTCCGTGGCCCCACACATGCCCGTTCTGGGGGCTCCGGGAGCTGGAGAGCCTATGAACCGGCTCCAGGCAGCGGAGGAGTCCGGCCTGCGTTCTGGCGGTTCCCGAGTCTGAAGTTTTCTGGAGTGGACTTGCTGGCTTTAGGGTCCAGTCCACACGGGAAATGGAACCCGGCAGCTGTGAGCTTCTCTGTGTGGCTGCTCGGAGCAGTAAACAGTGACTCACCCTCCCCTCTGCTCCCCGCCTCCCTGCTCCCGGCCGCTGGAAGATGCATGGCTCCCGTGTTTACTTTTGCTTTTTGTAAGTCACAGACTCGTCATGTTTCCTCTTTCTTCCAGTTTCAGGAAATTGAAAGTGCTCTCTTCAAGTCATAGATCTTTAGAACAGGTGGAAATAAATGTAGGGATCACACAGTACAACCCCTGGACCCCCACTTTAGATGAGGCCACCGAGCCCGGAGCCTCCCCACCTGGCCTGTGGCGGCAGAGTCTGATATCCGGAGGGTGAGGAAGCACCCTGCCTGCTTTCCTGTGCCATGTGTGGGCTGCCCTGGATGAGGGGGGCCAGGAGGTCCTGAGCTGGGACGCCCTCGATCCTTCCCTTCAGTGCAGTGCTGGCATGTGTGCTCAGGTGGCATGCCTCTCCCTTGCTGGGAGTTGAGGGGAGCAGGTGTGGTTAAGAATGTCCCCTGCCGGGACGCCTGGGTGGCTCAGTTGGTTAAGCAGCTGCCTTCGGCTCAGGTCATGATCCCAGCGTCCTGGGATCGAGTCCCGCATCGGGCTCCTTGCTCGGCAGGGAACCTGCTTCTCCCTCTGCCTGCCAATCTGTCTGCCTGTGCTCACTCTCTCTGACAAATAAATAAAGAATTGATGGGTCCCTTCTAATAAAAAAAAAAAAAAAAAA
>RCUC01063881.1:0-34573 GCA_003697995.1 Taxidea taxus jeffersonii
AAAAAAAAAAAAAAAAAAAAAAATCTGATATTTTATAATCTCAATACTGTAAGCAGAGAACATGAATGGTTCAGAAAGGCAGAAAAAACAGTGTCATTTTGGCCCTAGTTTTTAATGGCTCTGCAATTTTGACTAGGCAAAAAAAAAAAAAAAGTCTTTGTTAAACTATAATGGGCTATCATAAACAACAGAACTGAAATCACATGTATATAAGGTATGAATTATGGGAAAACAAGTACAAGTATAGAAAAAATATAAAAATTTAGCCAAGCTTTGGAATGTCCAGGCAAAACTGCTTCATGACCAAAGGAAATTAATCCATATTCCTCCTCCTTAGTGGCATTTATAATTCAATAAAATGAACAATGTCATTATGCTTGGTATTAAATACAATGTTATGAGTGGGTGGCCAGTGGTTGTGAAGAAGATAGAAAGCGTTTAAGCTGTAAAGCAAAACATCTTTCCTGGCTTAATAGGAGCAAATGTGTTTGTTAATGTTCTGGAATTTAGAATTTCTTCTCAATCCTTCAAGTTACACTACATAAAGACACCATTATCTCCCATTTTATCGATCTTAAATCTCACTTTCCTTCCCAATAATTACTGAGTTCTGTTCACCATAACACTCACTGTGACAGTTCTGTGTATTAAAGATCCTAAGTAAGTACCAAGGAGATTGAAAGCAAATGACCCCTGAGTGCCCATAACAAAACTTACTGGGAGTGAGTCATAAGCTTTGAGTTGCTTTTCCAACAGGCAGATCATATGTGGATTTAACCCCAGCTCTTTCCATGTTCACAAAGACACACATTTATGAAGTACTTGAGTTAGGTACCAGCTGGAATCACAGAACCAGAATGTCTTGAAATGAGACCTGTGACCTAGTTTGGGAATGAAGGTAGTGGGTAGAAGTTAAGAGCACAGCTTTTGGAATCAGCACATCTTGACTGTATGATCCTGTGTGTGTCCTTGACCTTGCCAAGCATCGGTTATCTTTAACATGGGGATAAAACTATGTCACATAGACCAAATGTTAAATGTATTTACTTGTTGATGTGAGGATGATAAGAGATGATGCATATAAAATTATGTGCATGGAGCCTAGCTAGTAGGCTCATAAATACTGAATTATGAAAAGTGATGGCCAGTCACTTTAACACTTGGGAAAGAGCACAGGGGATAGAAGTCAATGTGGATAAAAGAAAGCACGAACTATTATTACTCTGGCCTTTAAGGTGTAACAATCTTAATCCCAATCATTCCTTCTACTCTTCCTACAACTTTCAAAATCCCTACGTCTTCCCAGGCCTGTTGGAGGTAACCAAGCCACCCAGTGACAACCTCATGCCATATTACTTGCCACCTGGGTGTCTCACACTTTGTCTGGCTCTCATCAGGAACTGGATTGGTCTTTATTTCCCAGGGAAGCATTTCAGGTTGTCCCTCTATAAAGCAGTTACCACTCATCTTTCCGTATCCCACTCTGGCTTTTGACAAACATGTGCTGCATAGCATTGGGCCATATGCCACCTTAAAACATGGTCTAAACATCAATACTTCAGTATTCTCTTAAGCACATTTCCCAGTCTTTTAAAATAGGTTCACCAACTTCCACCAATATTGAATTGACCTTGAAAGATACCTTTCACTGTATCCTAAGTCGGTGCCATAAAAAGTCATTTACAAATAGCCCAATTGCATAACATCAAGGGAATGATAAAGTAAATTATGGTACATCCACATGATGGACCATTATGTAGCTATTAAAATGATGTTTACAAAGAGTTTTTAATGACATAGGAAAATGCTAATGATATAATGCCTAGTGAATAAAGATAAGCTACAGAAATGTTGCATGTAAGATGACTTAAACCATCTAAGAAAATATGATGTATATATATTACTGCATATAAAATCATGCAATTTATAATATTTGGAGCACATAGACCAAATGTTAAATGTATTTATTTAAGTATGTATGCATATGTGTGTGTATGTGTATAATACTGGAAATAAATATGATGTCAACAGTGATTATCTATAGGTAAAAGAATTACAGGTGATTTTTATTTGTTGGTTTGTATTTTTCTCTTCTTTTTTCCTTTGTTCTACAATATTCAAGCAAAACTTTTTAATCAGTAGAAAATAACAATTACTTATTCCAAAAAATTATCATAACCAAAGTTAGCTGTGTTTGAGCCGTGAAGTCAGTTCAACACCTAGGTAGTTGAGATCTGAATCTCTGACTTCTTCTTATCTTGAGTGTAAATGGTTTCCCTAGACGGGCAAGGCCAGAGGAGAGGCTTGACCTTGTAAATTGTGGTCTAAAAATATGCTAAGTAGTGAAAGAACTATATGAATACAGACTCTTTGTGCTATAAGCCAGATCCTGTTCTATGATTCAAGGGTTGCAGGAAGCTGAATAATGACCTCCCCCCCCCCCACCCCGCCAAAGATGTTTCTCATGTCCTAATCTCTGGAACCTGTGAGTGTCATTTTGTATGGGAAAAAAAAAGGCTTTGTAGATGTGATTAAGTTGAGTGTGTTGTGATGGAGTCTCACATGTAGGCTATAGGCAAGAGGTGGAGGGAAATTAGACCCAAACACCAGAGGAGAATACAACGTGACCACAGAGGCAGAGATTGAAGCAATGGGATCACAAGCCAAGTGATGCCAGCAGCCATAAGAAGCTGGAAGTGTCAAGGAACAAATTCTCTGCTAGAGCCTTGGAGGGAGTAGGGCCTGGACAACACCTGAATTCAGTTAAAATGAGTTCAGACTGTAAGTCTCCAATGTGCAAGATGTTTTAAACCCCCAGGTTGGTGGTAATACATTACAGCATCCAGAAGAATCTAATACATGGTTATTGTGACATGCATGAAACATGGTATCTGGCTCTGAATCTTTAAAGACTATGGGGTAGAGGAAGGCATAAAGAGAGAAAATTACAATATGATGATAAACATGACTAAAGCTCCCTGTGAGGTCTGAGGAAGTCATTTGCGAGGAGAGATGATACTAGAGCTGGATCTTAGAGAATTAGTACAAGCAACATGATTTGTTTGCCAACACATCTTATGGGATGGGGTACTAAAACGTTGGGGGAAATGACTTATAGTCTCAGTCCCATTCAGGTAGCATGGTGCTCAGCTGGTAGCAGTAGTGAGTAGGGCACAATGGTGAGGCTACCAGACTGAGTCAGGAGATGTTCTGTCATTGCTACACCACTAACTATGTGACATTGGGCAAGTCACTTCTTAGATATGAGCCTTAATTTCCAGGTTTCTCCTGCTATCTGAAGGTAGAGCATCTCTATGAAAACTTTCTTACGCCAAAATAGCATAAAGCAAAGAAGCAATTTGTAAGTGTTCCCAGTCCCCCCAAAAAAGAATCTGTCTTGGACTTTTATATATATGTATGTATGTATATATATATATATATAGTTATATAGTTATATATATAGTTATATATCCTATAACCTTAGGATATATCTTGCTAAAAGATGCACAGGATAAATCGAGATAAAGCAAAGATACAGAGTTCAAAGCTCTGGTGGCTTGATGCTGAGATGCTGAGTGTAGTGAATCTCTTTTCACTTTTTGCCTTTTCTCATAAAAGTGAAAATCCTCTTTGGATTTCTTTTGGTTAGTGTAAATGGATACTAACATAGGTCTTTCAAAGCGAAGTGGCATGACACAAACTTCTGAAAAGCAGGGGATAGCTATATGTAAAATGCAAAATTTGAACTAGATTTCTAAACATCTCTTGCCATTCTAAATTTCTAAATTTCCTCAAGCCTATATTTTGACCACATTAGGGGAGTGAACACTGAGAACCAGTATGTATGGGCTGGTACATTGCAAGTATTTGTAAGACAAAAGTAAGTGTTCATAAAAACTCAAATTACAGATTTAAAATAAAGAGTATAATAATTTGCAATGAGAATGGATTTATATGAATGTAAGTCCATGTAAATATTTGCACACTTATGCAACACTCAGAAGACATACAAGTATTTATTGCATGGTATTGTGTTTACCAGATTTTCTACCATTAAAATGTGTATGTTAAATTAAAATAGACTCCTAGCCCATATTCAAATAATATAGCAAGAGACACTGAATTGGAATCCAAGGGAAAAAAGATAAATGAGAGCAAAAAAGGTTAGTGCTGGGTGAAGAATGCTTTTTAGTCTTCATGTTATGTCACAGCGATGGAGTATAAGGTGCAGAGGCTGGAATGGTTTAATCAACCTAGCTTCCTAAAAGAAAAACTTGCTGAAGCCTTAACAAGGTGAAGACTGTCCCCTAGGGTAGTAGGTGGGATGAGGCAACCTTTGTTCATGCCAGCACTACAGATCATTGGCAGGATTGACTCAGTGACTCAAAGGAACAGGTGAGCAGAAAGAAATTCAGAAGTTATTAAGCAATTTCTTTCCTGCTGAGCTAAGGAGGAGCCAAGCTCATAGTCTGTTTTCTTCACGGCATTAGGACCAGTCTTCTTCTATCAGACCCTAGATAATATTGCATCAGTGGTGTGTATCTGTATGAATCTGAAATCCTCTGTGGAGGAGACTTCCCCAAGGATGTGGCCCAAGAGGAGGCACAGTGAGTCAGATGAAGGAAAAATTGGGTGTTGCACAGTGTGAACCATCAGGCAAAAACAATAAGGCCAGGTGAGAAACAGCTTGTTGTGAGCAGAGAACCTCACCTGCTCTGGCATTGTTGGAACATAAACTGTGGGGCAGAACCTGGTGTGAGTTGAGTCTAGAGAGTTCACCAAGGGCCAGGTCCCAGAGTCTTTTGTCTTTGTAGCCAAGAGGCTTGGATTTGAACTTGTAAGCCAATCAAGAACCTTTGCAAGTAATACTAACAGTAGAGTCAGGTGGACTGATAGCTGGAGGAATATGCACAGAAGGAAACCATTTTGTGTAAATTATGCCAAGCATTTTACAAAACATGTGGAGAATCAGTATAATTGAGAAGGGAAATTATAAAAGTACACATCAGGGGCACCTGGGTGGCTCAGTGGGTTAACCGTCTGCCTTTGGCTCAGGTCATGATCCCAGAGCCCTGGGATCGAGCCCCACATCGGGCTCCTTGCTCAGCGGGGAGCCTGCTTCTCCGTCTCCCTCTACTTGCTAATCTGCCTGCTTGTGTTCTCTCTGTGTGTATCAAATAAATAAATAAAATTTCTTTAAAGGTATACATCAAGCAGTCATATGAACTCAAGAGTTAGAACAATGGCTCTGACTTATGGCCATGAGTTGAGGTTAGAGTCAAGGGCCAGGATTTCTTTTACGTAAGTTATCCACCTGCAGTTCTAGCAATTTCAGAGTTGCCTGAAGACATATTCTGTTTGTCTTAAAGGATCGTGTCCTGAATTAAGGTGAAGTTCCCTAGCAGGACTTTTTAAAGTCTCTTTACTTATCTCTTTGCCTTTGGTCTTTCTTCCCTTTATTCCATTTTACACGCTGTGATCTGATTTATCTATCAAAGCATGGCTGTGATCATGCCCTTGTTACAAAACCACCATTGACTCACATCCCCATTTAACTACTGCCTAAAAATACAAATTTAGATTTTTCTGTCCTCAGCTTTCTGGTTCTAAGCTAAGGTTCTCCCATTATCTCTTATTATTCCTTTTCATACCAGATATTACAGCCAAACTAAACAACTGTTTGCTTCTCTTAGCATCCTGCATGCTTCTGACCATGGTTGTCCCTCGTGTCCTTGTCATCTGTGCCCATTTACCTTCTATCATTGCCTAGGGCTGAGCTCAGGTGTTTGGTCTGCCATTATGCTTTGCCTGGAATCCTCTTTCATCTGGAAGAAGACCTGTATACATTTTAAGGCCCATTTCCTTTATTATGCCTCCAGTGTCTTTGATGACTTCCTTTTCCCAAGTGGAGAAGAAATTTTCTCCCACCCATGGTGCCCCTGTAGCTTTTTGTTCATTCCATTATGACCCCTAAAATGTATGTACTACTTGAGTACTGGAGTTCAGTTCATGAAAATGTCACTTTTTTTCCTTCAAGTCAAATTCTGACAATAAAGAATAACGGCATGAAATCTGAAAGCATGGGATCTTTTTAGGCATGCAAAAATGGCACGATTGATGCCTTTTGTGAAAACGTAATCAAATCCATGAGGGATGACAAGATGTAGGTGCATTAAGCCTTGTTCAAATGTATCCCACATCTCTTTCTTCTGACTGACCATGTAAAAGTTACCATACCTAGGATCAGGCACCTCTGGAATTGATTGTACTTCTGCCCTCATTAGTGCTCCTCAATCTCACAATTATCCTCCAAAACACAAGGATTTCAAATACATATAGAGTGTTTCCAATTTGTTTTCACTTGACTGATCAAAATATTATTTTTAGGAGTAATTTATTTCTCAGAATCTCTGCAAGTGTTGTTTATTTTTTTTTTTAATTGTAGCAAACTGACTTTATAGCAATTTGAATGAATTTAAGATTAAACTAATTCTTGTAGAGTATGTAGACTCATTTACCAAGAGGGATTTTTTTAATAATTTTTTAAGATTTTATTTGTTCATTTGACAGAGATCACAATTAGGCAGAGAGGCAGGCAGAGAGAGAGAGAGAGAGAGAGAGAGGGAATCAGGCCCTCCGCTGAGCAGAGAGCCCGATGTGGGACTCGATCCCAGAACCCTGGGGTCATGACCTGAGCCGAAGGCAGAGGCTTTAACCCACTGAGCCACCCAGGAGCCCCTCAAAAGGGATTTTTAATGAGTATATTTTTCAGGTGCCATATCTACTCAGGTTAATGTCAGATGAGAAGGAAAGTCTTGAGCAATTGACTCAAACTTCAGCCAACATTAGAGACTTGCTTTTCAGGCATGATTTCAGGGCTGAAACCTGGCTGAGGTGAATGAGACACTCAACTGAGATGCAAAATTTAATATGGTGCTAGGTTGAGTGGAAATCCATATTTAAAAGCTTAGATTTTTTTTTAAAAATCATATCTTAAAAATGTGATGTTTAAAAATATTTCATTAAAATATTATCTTGCTTATTAAGTTTTGTGGCATGATCCTTAATTTTGCATTTAAGGTGGGTTCCCCACTCACCTCACATTAGCCTGGTCTTTCTTGGTTTATAGTGTAGACATCCTCATTTTGTCTGCCTCACCCCTGGACCTTCGAAACCAGGTGACAACTCACACATCAGGCTTGATGGTATGTTTGCCTGCTTTCACGATCAATGAATTCAGTGTATACTTTCACTCATTTGAGAGAAGAGCATGAGGGAGGGGAGGGGCAGAGGGAGAGGGACAAGCAGACTCCCCACTGAGTGCAAAGTGGACTGAATAAAGGAAGCTGACTATAAGAAAGTAAAATCATCTCTACTGTTGGCGTAGTAGTCTGTAAAACATTAGTTATCTTGATTCACATGCATCTAATGGTATTAGGTAAGGAACATTTTTAGTTTTTGAAGACCACAACACAGAATGGTGAGCCTTTTCAGTGATGTCTGCTATACAGCACTGTACCTAGCTACTTAGGAAGAAAAATTAATATTAAGCACATGAATTCAAGGGCATCTGTACAAATTCTCAGGTGGATTTCCCCATTGCCTTTAACATCTAATCATAGTTCAGTTCACACAGTACAAGCTCTCACAGAGCTTTCCACTCCAGGTTATTAATCATCAGTGTCCTATGATTTTTCTTACAGAGCTTATAACCTAACTCTAATAATGCTGGGAAATGTCATAGCAGTTAGTGTTTAATCTCCAAGTACTTTTTTTATTTGAATCAGGAAAAGATTGTAGTTTGCTTTTCTGGAACTTTGAACATAAGCAGAAACTTATATTGTTATGTACAGCATATGTGTCAGTAAAACAAGTGAGAATCAGAAATTGTAAGGATCATTGGAAATCGTACTTTGCAGTGCCTTAATTTCACAAATGGAGAAACGGAGACCACAAAAGGAATACTGTTATTACAACCCATGCTTCCTCTCCTTAGATGTACAGTTGAGCCTTGAACATGGGTTTGAACTGTGCAGGTTGACATATACACAGATATTTTTCAATAAATATAGTTAGTACTGTAAATGTGTTTTCCTTATAATTTCCTTTGTAGCATTATCTTTTCTCTAGCTTACCTTCTTGTTAAAAAAGACAGTATAGAATACATGTAGCATACAAAATATGTGTCAATTGACTATGTTATCAGTAATATTTTAGTCAATAGTAGCTTAACAATAGTGGTTAAATTTGGGGGGATTCAAAAGTTATACATGGATTTTTTTAAAGAAATTATCAGCAAGGATACATTTCTTTTTTTTAAAGATTATTTATTTATTTATTTGACAGAGAGAGAGAGAGAGAGATCACAAGTAGGCAGAGAGACAGGCAGAGAGAGAGGAGGAAGCAGGCTCCTCGCTGAGCAGAGAGCCCGATGCGGGGCTTGATCCCAGGACTCTGAGATCATGACCTGAGCTGAAGGCAGAGGCTTAACCCACTGAGCCACCCAGGTGTCCCTACATGGATTTTTGACTGTATGGGGGGCTGGCACCCTTACCCCCATGTTATTCAAGGGTCAGGTGTATTTATGTGCAGCCTGTGGTTTTATTTAATGAAAAAGTATATGAATGTAAATTTATCTTTTTTCATACTCATCTACCTGATCTGGGTGGGCACATTTTATCTCTCTTCTTTACTAAAAAATAGTAAGTGCCCTCATGTAGTATTGGGCTAAGTACTATATGTAATGAGTGAAATGGACAAGGTTTCTCTGAGCCTTTTTTTCCCTCTGCACTTTTAAATCACTTTTCAAGTCTTCTTTAGTAATTTATTTTTCATTTCTTCTTTCACATCTAAATACTTCTCCTAACAATTGGCACTATTTCAGTTTTATGAGGAAAATATAGGTATTGCAAAGGGAGAAAGGAGTTAAATAATGAGAACAGACATTTTTTCAGTTAGGTTTTGGGGGACATATTAAGACATTTCAGTTAAAAAAATCACATCTTTTGAACCTTAATTTTATTCTGTTTCCATCTGGTATACTGGGGAGCATTGATATCTGGGTGAAGGGTTTGGAATCAGGTCAGACTATCATTCTAGATTCTGCTGTCTTCTAGCCTGAATTTGTCTTGGTTGAGACTTCCTTGTGCAAAAACCTCATGCCTTTGGAAGGGGGCTTGTAGAATATTCCTACTTTTCATGAAAGATTTTCCATGAAAAATAATTCTTGGAACACTGAAGAAACAAAATAAAATTAAAAAAATATTGAATATATAATTAAAGAGAAAAAAATTCACTTAATAATATTCACTCAGGATTTGAGGCCCTGGTTATATGATAATTTACACAACTCTTAAGAAATTGCATCCTTGGGGTGCCTGGGTGGCTCAGTGGGTTAAAGCCGCTGCCTTCGGCTCAGGTCATGATCCCAGGGTCGTGGGATCGAGCCCCGCATTGGGCTCCCTGCTCTGCGGGAAGCCTGCTTCTCTCTCTCTCTCTGCCTGACTCTCTGCCTACTTGTGATCTCTGTCTATCAAATAAATAAATAAAATCTTTAAAAAAAAAGAAATTGCATCCTTATGGAGTACGAAAACACTCCCTCATAGTCAAATTCCACCCCTGATTCTTGGCTTACGGATAGTATGGATAGTATATTGGCTTTATTCTATACTAACAAAGAGGTATCACTAAATGCTTCTCATGTCAGACAGCATGCATAGGATTTCATGGTCAAAGTATAAGGAGGAGAAGTGAAATAACAGAAACACTTCTACCAGCATCCATGGAAACTATGGGGAGTGTCCAAAATGGAATGCAAAACGAAAACTTTGTCATGTCTCCTCCAGACAGATACGAAAATCTCTTAGAGCTAAAACTTGATTTTTACCTAGGATATATCCTTCAACCATCTATTATATCGACAATTGAAGCCACAGTAAACGAAGAAAGTGATTAAGGGTGGCTTGTATAAGTGTAGCCTAAAGGTACATGAAATCATTAATATAATCATGTGAAATTCTCCTTCGTGGACACTTTAAAAAGCTTTTTCCTTCATAAAAACCATGATAGAGAGATGCAAACAGAGGCAGTAAAGTGTTTTTGAGTAGTTCCCTTGTGAACATACTTGACATGTGAATTAGAGCCCAAAGGTGCATGCAGAAATCTTCTTTTTTTTTCTAGTCACTGAGCATGCAGATGCATGTGACCTGAAACTTTTTCTGGTTTGTTTGTTTTTTTTTTCTTTTAACATCCTTTCATTTAGTTTGGTGAGACCTCCTTGAGCATATTATTAACAACTTAATGCTCAGTTCCCTAGGAACTTAGTTGTCAAGAGAGTAAAAATGTATTTATAAAATCCAAGAAACTTGACAAGATGAAGAACTAGAAAAGATTTCTGGCTTACTCCTATAAAATGTACCTCAGAGAATTCATGGAGGGGAAATACATACATCATGGTTGATGAACTTTTTTTTTTCCCTCATACCCATGAACAGAATTTTGAAATAGGATATACCCCTTCATGTATTTTGAGCTGATGGTTTAAATTTATCTTTATGAGTTTACACAGTAATAATGGTTTAATTCTTAATATACTGTGAATATTTACAATAAAATTATTATCATGCTTTTAAATGGAATTCAGTAGAATCTAAATACCACTTATATGGGAGCTTGATAATGCAATAAAAGGGGAACAATGGGGACACCTAGGTGGCTCAGTCAGTTAAGTGTCTGCCTTGGGCTCAGGTCATGATCCCGGGGTCCTGGGATGGAGTCCTTAATGGGGCTCCTTGCTCAGTGGGGAGCCTGCTTCTTCCTCTATCTCTACCCCTGCACATATGCTCTCTCTCACTCTGTCTAATAAATAAATAAATAAATTCTGTAAAAAAAAAAAGGAGACAATGAATTATGGGTAAAGGAAGATTGTTCAGTAAATGATATTAGGAAAAGAAGCTCATTATATGGAGGGGTAAAAATAGAGCTGATTTCCTCACCACCCATATGTAATGTGGGACTCTGGATGAATTAATGACCTAAATGTGAAAGAAATACTATAAAGTGACTAGAAGAACCAATAGATGATTTTTATTATCTAGGCTTGGAGAAGGAATTTGCTATGGATTGAATATGTTGTTGAAGTATAATCCCCAATTCATTTGTTGAAATGTAATCCCCCAAATGATGGTATTTGGTGGTGGAATCTTTTGGAGGTAGTTAGGTCATAATGAGTAAACCCTCAGGAAAGGACATACTGCCCATATCAAAGAGATCTTAGAGAGCTAGCTCACTTTCCTTCCACCATGTGAGGCTACAAAGAGAAGTCAGCAGTCTGCGACCCTGATTCCAGACTTCCAGTCTCCAGAACTATGAGAAACAAATTTCTGTTGTTTATATTTTGTTAGAATAGCCCAAAGTGACTAAGACAGAGTTTTTAAACAAAAATACAAAAGTGCAAAATACAAGGCAAAAATCTGATGAATCTAATTATCCTTACTAAAATTAAAGAGTTCTCTTTAACAGAATAGACGATGGACAATCTTAATAGAAATGTGATAGAGTGAGAGAAGGTAATTATAATGTCTAAAACAGAGATGAATATATAGATTATTCAAGGGACTCTTCCAAATCAATAAGAATGTAAAACAGTAACCTCGAATCAAAGTTTGACAAAGGGCATGAACTGCCATTCTACAGAAGTAGAAACCCAAAAGGCTAACAAGACTATGAATCAGAGAAATGAAAAATAAGAAACAATGGCATAGTTTTAAAATAATTTTTAAAAAAGATTTAATTTATTTATTTGACAGACAGAGATCACAAGTAGGCAGAGAGGCAGGCAGAGAGAGAGGAAGGGAAGCAGGCTCCCTGCTGAGCAGAGAGCCGGATGCGGATGCGATGCGGGCTCTATCCAAGGACCCTGAGATCATGACCTGGGCCAAAGGCAGAGGCTTAACCCACTGAGCCACCCAGGTGCCCCAACAATGACATATTTTTAATCCATTAGACTGTTGAAATATATAGAGCTTGTGGGGATAAGGGAACCCGCATACCCTGATGGTGGTATTCACACTTGTGAGTCATTTTCCGGAAAGCATACTGCTGGCATTTAGTCAAAGTATAGTAGAGATACACATACTTGTGGACCCAGTCATTTTCATGAGTATCCCAAAAAGAATTACGAAGAATTACACGAAGGTCCAGGCATGGTATACGAAGATATTTGTTGCAGTTTTTATTTTATTATTGGCTGTAGGAGGGATTTGGATACAATCTTGTCTATTACTAGGGGAGTGGTTAGGTAAATATAGTGGGTGTGGCAGATAGACAGAACGGACCAAATCCACATATAGCAAAATGCCGGAGGAAAATAGCAAGAAAGAGGATGAAATCATAACCCAAAACCACTTACATAAATTTAAAACTACATATAGATAAAATTCAAAAAGGGAGTGTACAAGACATATCAATAAAGGGGTGTGTGTTAAATCAATTACAGTGGTTCCAATGGTGATCTTTGGTGGGAGAAGAATAGGAGAGCAGGTTGGGGCTAAAAAAGAATTACGTATAGGTAAAATAAAACAGGGCTTTACAAAGACAAATAATTACAATGTACCACAAATTGGAAAATAGAATTAATGCCACACTTGCCACTTGCGATTCCACTAACAGGAATGGAGGAGAAGGTTCTGAGGAATTTTGGACTGAAGTCTTGCCAATATGTTCTTTTTCCATTGTATTGGCCCAGTTGCCTGTGCTACTGAGCCACTGGGTCAATGTCTCACTGCAGATGGTCGTGTATTGGGTCTAGTAAAGTGAGTGAAAAAGTTAGACTTACCAACTAATTTGAATAAAACTGTAATTCTGATATTGCCATCAGTACTTTTGCCTTCAACTCTTTTGGGTGGAAAATAGGGCAGAGTGAGAGGAGAATGGCCTTCAAAATCAGGCACTCCTAGTTTAGAGCACCAATCTGCCATTTATACCAGTGTGGCCATGGTAAAGGCACTTAATCTGTCTGCATCTCATTTTTTCATCTATAATATAAGGCTAATGATGCCTATCTTACTGAATTGTGAGGATCAGTGATAATGTTTATAAATTGTTTGGCCATCAATGAATGGGCGAAAATATTATTGCTGTTGCTGCTCTTGTTAGCATACATTATTCTATGAGACACAGAACTGTGTCAGCAGTACCCTGGCCTGCTTTGTTACATTCATTATGTTTTTTAAACCCTAATTAAAACATTAGAAAACCAAGTATTTGAACCCAATAAAAGGAAATTTCCCCTTAATTCAATATGACCTGCTTTTATGGTGCATCTACTCTGGCCTAAGCACAGTATTAGGGACTAGAGTGGGGCTAGGGAGGTGAAGAGGGAAGTAACCAGAAATAACCAGAGTCTGAGTTTGTCTTTGCCTCAGCCTTGGGGCAGTGACAGACACGCAACATAATGAATGTGATGTAAAATGGACTCAATTATAAATATTTATAGCTCTTCTTTTTTTTGCTGTTTCTGTGATTTTCCCCAGATTGCTATGCTATAAATGGTGGTAAGGCTGCTGGAGGCAACTAATTCCTTCTAACAATTATTGTATTAGTGCCTATTCTCTGCTAGTTACTGAGGTTCATTTAGTGAACAACCATACAGTTGACCAGAAACAAATATGAAATGTCTTGTTGAAAACTTACACTTTGGTTATTTGGGCACCATACCCTGAGCTAACTGAAGAAACTTGCATGTATCTTGAGTATTGAGAGTTGAATGAAATGTATCCCTTTATGGTCTTGCTGCATTTTGGGAGGAATCCTGTCTAGTATTCTGTATGAGAATTTAGAGAGGACGTGCCCATTTCTCTGGTAATTTATGGCAGCTGGAGTCCTGTCTGCTTGGCGTTAGAGTTGCTAGTCTTGGCTGGTTTTCTGAGGCTCAGCCTCTTTTTGTCTTTCATTCTAAATCAAGTTCTATCTTGTAATCTTTCTTTTATTTCATTTATATGATCTTTACTTTCCTTTACACGATTCTTTGAGGTATGATTCTTTCCTTTCTTTTATTTCCTTTATATGACTTCCTCTTGCTTAAAGGCACCCATTAAAGTTTTTAAAAGCTTCAGAAAAAAGTGTGGTTAATAAAAATAACTAATATCTACCATTGTCATTTACAAAGCATAAATGTGTTTCTTGTCTCATTTGGACCTCAAAACAGTGTTTTAGGTAGATAGTGTCATGCTGTAGGAGTCAAGCCATGCATCAAAATTTGGACTTGAACTCCAAATCCACTCTTGTGGCTATTTTTACTTTTCCATAATGACTCTTAAGATGGGGAGTGTCCACTTTCCATTTTTACTTATGAATATTTATTAAGTTATTAAAGTAAACATAGGTTAAGTAAACTATTGAAAAGCCCAGCAACTATTAAAGTTGACATTTCCTTTTGTCTTTTCATTTCTCCTTTCTTTCTACCCTGTGGTATCTTTACTACTACGCTAAACCCATGACAATGTATATTCCATCCACTTTCTTCTGCCTTCTTTGGTCCTTACTCCATTAAGAATACCTTCTTTTTTTTTTCAAGACTTTATTTATTTATTTGACAGACAGAGATCACAAGTAGGCAAAGAGGCAGGCAGAGAGAGTGAGGAAGGGAGCCGAGCAGAGAGCCGGACGCGGGGCTCAATCCCAGGACCCCGGGACCACGACCCGAGCCGAAGGCAGAGGCTTTAACCCACTGAGCCACCCAGGCGTCCCAAGAATATCTTCTTTCTCTTTTGTACACTCAGTCTTCTCCACTAGCTACTTCTTCTTTGTTATCGAGCACAGTCAAACATTTTCTTTCCTAAATAGGAAAGATTTTTCTGCCCTATATGCATCCTCATCTATGTCCTTTATTCTTCAAATAGCTTAAGCTTTTTGAAATAAATAGCTCAAGGTTCTCAAAATTATCTAGTCCTGTTTTCTGAGCTCTTGTCCTTTTCTCTTCAAGTCTTTGCAAACTCGTTTCTTGTCTCACCAGTCTACTGAAACCACTCTCTGTCTCTTTTCTCACCGTCTACTGAAACCAATCTGTAAGGCTGTTAGCCTGTTAACCTCATTGGTCCAAGTTTAGCTGCCTTAGACCTGGTCTGTTTCATCAGGTGATGGTGATCATTACTGCTTTTATGACTTGCCTACATAGATGATACAGTGTGTGGGTTGACAGGGTCTAAACATTGCATTTGTTTTAGCGTCTCTTACTTTGATGCCCTAATTCAGCAGGAAGTTTTCCAAATGAAATGAAATAGGCCCCCAAACAAGAGTGAATCAACAAAATAATGAGTGTTGTGGAGGAAAGAGTCTACTTGCCTAATATTATTAAGGTTTAGGTGACCTTGATCAAATAATATTTCCTCTCTGAATTTGTGTTTCCTTTATAGTGAAACCTAGTCCACCTCACAGGGTTGTCGTGAGGATGAAATGTGTGTGAAAATATTTTGTGACCTCTCATGTGTGGCATACACTCGTACTTGGACTCCCAGCCTGTGTAGCCTAAAGCATTGTCCATCAGTGGTTTGAGTAGTTCTCTAAACTTGTTTGATGGACTGTGGCAATGACCGTTAGGAGACCACATGGTTCACTGAGGTCCTCCGGAGCAAAAACACATGGAAATGGAAGAAAGAAATGGGTATAACAAGCTTGACCCGCTGCCTTAGCCTTCGTTGTTGGGGGACAGGAATGGTTTTAAGGAGGGTTTGGAAGGTATTACTTTGGATTTCCCTGGTCCAGTTCCCTTTGCGTGGGTGTCAGAGTCCTCAGCAGAGAGATGACTTTAGATGAACGTGCAAAGGGCTGTTTCACTGCTCAGATATGTGTCCTCTCTGATGGGATAAAATACAGAGAAGTTGAGGTTCTCTCCCACTCACCATTTCAAGTATGCTCATGTAAGGGTTCTAGCGCAGCAGTGGCGGAGCCCAGCAGGAGACGGCGGGAGTGTTTGTGAGAGACTAGTGCCTGAAACAAAACCAAGAGCTCTGGCACAAGTCTGCCCTGTCCAGCGGGAGAGAGTGGTAGGGCTTGTCAGAGGCAGCAGTGCTCAGTGAACGTGGCAAAAGTCAAGAGCAAATGCAGGTGGTGTACAGAGCTGTCTAGACTTGTTCATGAGGAACATGCACGATCCCCTTTGGAAATTTCCAGAAATACTTGAAAGTGTGGGGATCCAAACCAGAGGCTGAGGTCCTTCTGGAGTAGGTAGGGTAAGAGACTAAGACATTCGGGTTGGTATTGTTAATCCCACTCAGCTGGTCCTGATGATCTCTTGAAGCCTGGAGAAAATTGACTTATAGACGCAAGCTACTGTTTTATTATCAGTCAACCCATTTATATTTCTGCACATATATTTTTATTTACTGCACAAACACAGGGAACATTGTTCATATCATAATTTCTGGTAATGACACCCCTTTGAGTTCTGCAGCCCTGGAAGTAGCCTATTCTCATTAGGTAATTGGATTTTTCTCTACTCCCTTGTTGCTCCCTAGACTTCACCTTCTTTCGGATGTGTGCTATAATCATGAATATTTTGTATAAAATTCAGCTCCAAAGAGGAATATCTTGGGAGAAGTGTATTTAAAATTATGTAATAAACATTCAGACTGACATAGTCACATTTATAGTTCAAATGAAAGCCAAACCACCCGAGGTTTAGAATGTCAATAAATGACAATTAGGTTCCCTAGCCCCTCATTCTTCGGCGTTTTATCACCAGGCAAAATTAGGAAGACAGTTGATGGTGATATTTTAGGGCCTGTGCAGAGTCCTCACCCTCTGCCCAAGTAAATCAAGTGAACAGGATGCAATCACTTCTTTTTTAGTATCTTGCTTTACCCATATTAAAGACACCACTGTCAACTAGTCGGAAAGTCTCATTGAATGCAATTCCCTAGCTATGAACACTAGCAGTCTTCCTTCTGATTCATACTATAACTAAGTAATTGGTATGACAAAACACTTGGGATTGCAAGTTAATAAAATTCAAATGAATCTAGGATATATTTCAAGAAGCAAGTCAGTCTTACACAGAAATTAAGCAGCCTACATGTAGTGGTAGAGAAATTGATCTTATAAATGACTATCATAGCAATATTGTGAAGTCATAAGGTAGGCCACCTTCTCCCAACTAAAATGAAAAAAAAAAAAATCTGTGGCACAGTGATTCCTACTGAATTCCTCAGTTTATGTGTTAATTATAATACAACTTGGAATTGTGTTCCAGTTTAAAAGAAACATCTTTCGTTGTGGCAGCCTCTGAGAAAATGTATATCTACCTAGGCATGTGTGTAGCTAGACTTGACAAAAAATTTTTTAAAAATGAATTTACATGTAAATTTAGAACTTTGAATAAATATTTCAAAAAGCCATCTGGGTTTATTTGTGAGAGAAAATTTGAAAACGAGGACATCTGAATTACATGTTGGAATGGTTCTGATAAATATATAGCCCCTCTCAAATAGCTAATTATCCTAGAATTACTGAAGAAAATGTAAGTGCTATCTTTTCATCTGTGGTAAATAGTCACTTACTGAGTATGTGAAGCATCCCGTTGTCAAATCTTTCTAGAATAATATTTTTAGAAAGATGTGAGTGCCACAGTTAGCTAATTTTTATTAATAAAACATGAACCAAGTGGAAATTTTACCACACAAAATAGAACATTTTTTTCTGTTTTGCATATCTTCTGGAAGAATATCATCATTCTTAATTTAATATTTCAGAACTTGCTCAGAATATGTGATGGTAATATTAAAACAGCACATCATTTATTACCAATTACCTTTACTAGTTGGTAATTTTACCGAGTTTCTAGGAAATGTAGTCAGTCCCTCAACTTCTCTAATATATTGCAGTAAATTGAGAATTTAACATGAAGGGGATTCTGTGCTCAGTGTAACACATATGTTCAGTTTCTGCTACTTCCTTTCTCTTGAAAACGCTTCATGCAAATTAATGAAAACAGAATTTCTTCCTTGTCTAGTCAGAAGATAGATGTTTTTTGTACCTCTTCTGTAATTTGCTAGCTAGGTGACAACTTTCCTGGGACACAGTTTTCATTCTGTAAACTAGGACTAATAATAGCTGCCTAACTTGGAGCTTTTTTTGGGGTCTCACAATCAATGCAGGTGAAAATACAGTACTTATAAAACAAAGTATAATGGAGCTTTGAATTTATAACACAATTGTTATTATTAATATATTGGCCAGTAAGTGAAGTTAATAGATCACCTTCAAACAGAGCATCTTTTTTTCTTTTTTTGAAGCCTTACTAAATCTCAACAGGAGCCACATAGATCTGCGTTCCTGCCCTGGCCAACTCACAGGGTCATTGGGAGGGTTGCGTGAGAAAATACTGTGCTGTAAACATAATGCATTATTGGTATTGTCCTGCTCCATAATATATTTTATGAACCATTTGTTTACAGCTTCAAAGAAGATGTTTCACTCCTTTTACTGTTAACAAAATTGCTACAATATCTATTCACGTGCCAGAAATTTTCTGTTCCTTTACTTTTCTGAGAACAGTGACCTTTGAACACAAACCTACATCAACCTCTTTCCTCCCTTCTTCCTATGCCAGGTGCCAACTGTTGAGTAATTTACACACTGTCCTTGACTGATTAAGCCACTGTCATGAATCGGTCCCTTTTGGGTAGATTTCACAGGTAAGTAAGTTATCCTTGGGCTCAAAACCAAAACACACATGATTCTGAAACTAAAAGTCACAAGGACAAGTGCTGTGGGAAAGAGAGAAAACGTGCAAGATTTCATTGTTTTATATTTTCAAGATCCTATGTCTGTCAAGGATACAGTACTCTTGTATTTTAAAAAATTTATAGAGATGGTATTATGATAGTATTGTGGCTTCTCATGTTTTTACTCAGTGCTGTTTCTAAGATCTACTCAAGGGGCTCTAAGGCAATTTAATTTATTGCTTCTACTGCTGCAGGGTATTCCATAATACATATCCATATTGGTTTTTATCCACGCCCTTGGTAATGAACACCTTGGTTGCCTCCAACTTTCAGCACCACAAACAACTCTGTGGTAGATATCCTTGTACTTACCATTTTATGGTCCTCCAGTGTGAGGTTCTTTAAAGTGATATTCCAGGAGTGGGGGCTGCTGGATCATAGAGTATGTACACACTTAGTTTCACTAAGTATTGCCAGATTGCTCCCCAGAATGGCTACACTAGAGTACATTTTGATGTACATGAGAGGACATGGTACCTCCCAGCATTTGGTATCAGATTTTCACATTTTTTACAGGAGTATGGAGGTCAAATGTTAGTTCATTGTTTCATTTGCATTTCTTTGATCACTGGTGTTGTATATTCAGTTTTCTGTTTCTGTGAATTGGCTATTCATATTTTTGTCCATTTTTCCTATCAGTATCTCAGAGTTTGCTTTGCTTTAATTTGCTTTAGTTAGTTAGTTTAGTTTAGTTAGTTTAGTTTGCTTTAATTTGAATATCTTGTAAAGTCTAGATATTAATCCCTTAGTAGATATTGACAATGAACATATAATCTCCTAATCTGTTACCAGTTTGTTAAGTTTATGTGTCTTTTGCTGAACAGAAATCCCTGTTTTGAGCTATTTTATCGAACAAGTACATCACTAGGTAATATCCAAAATGCACAAAATAATTTGTTATGTTTATGTAAATCATGAAACATGATGATAAAATAACGCACATGAATCTAGCTGAATTACTAGATTGTTGGATATGAGCCATATAATTTTATTTTTATTTTATTTTTTTAAGATTTATTTATTTGATTGAGAGAGTGAGAATGGAGTGGGGGCAGAGGGGGAGAAAGAGAGAGAATCCCCTGAGCGCAGTGCCCTACTCAGGGCTCCATCCCAGGACTCTGAGATCAAGACCTGAGCTGAAATCAAGAGTTGATTTCAACTGACTGAGCCACTCAGGTACCCCTGAGCCATACAATTTTAAGGATAATTCCAGGTTGCTTTGTAATGTGCTTAGATGAATGTCATCTTGCATCAGTCGTGTGTGAGTTGACTCACAATCCTCAATAGAACTTGGAACTGTCTAAAGTTTTTCTCAATCTGAGTGTAAAATGGTATCTTGTGGTTTTATATTTACATGTCCATAATTCCTAATTATGTTTAGTATAACTAAATATGTCACAAGCAATTCGAGTATTCTCTTAGGTAAAATGTCTGTCTACATTTTTGTCATTTTTATTAATTGTCAGAACTTCATGTATTTTATTTTTATTATGTCCAGTTAGCCAACATACAGTACATCATAAGTTTTTGGTGTAGTGTTCAACAACTCATTAGTTGTGTATAACACCCAGTGCTCATCACCACATGTGCCCCCCTTAATACCAGTCATCTGGTTACTCCATCTCCCCATCCCTCTCCCTTCTGTAACCCTCAGTTTGTTTCCAAGAGTCCAGAGTCTGTCATCAGAGTCTCTGATTTCTTCCCGTTCAGTTTTCCCTCCCTTCCCCTGCAGTCTTCTGTGCTATTCCTTGTGTTCCACATATGAGTGAAACCTTCTGATAATTGTCTTTCTCTGACTGACTTATTTCAGTTAGCATAATCCCCTCCATTCCATCCACATCAGTGCAAAAGTTGGGTATTCATCCTTTCTGATGGCTGAGTAATATTCCATTGTATATATATACACACCAACCTCTTCATCCATTCATCTGTTTATGGACATCTGGGCTCTTTCCATAGTTTGGGTATTGTGGACATTGCTGCTGTAAGCATTGGGGTGCAGGTGCCCCTTTGGATCATTATATTTGTATCTTTGGGGTAAATATCTAGCAATGCAATTGCTGGGTCATAAGGTAGCTCTGTTTTTAATGTCTTGAGGAACCTCCATACAGTTTTCCAAAGTGGATGTACCAGCTTGCATTCCCACCAACAGTGTAAAAGAGTTCCCCTTTCTCCACATCCTTGCTAGCACTTGTTGTTTCCTGCCCTGTTAATTTTTGTCATTCTAACTGGTGTTAGGTGGTATCTCATGGTGGTTTTGATTTATATTTCCCTGATGGACTGATGTTGGACATTTTTTCATGTGCCTGTTAGCCATTTGTATGTCTCCTTTGGATAAATGTCTGTTCATGAAAACTTTAAAAAAATATTCTGGAAACTAACTTTTTGCTGGTTATATGTGTAGCAAATATATTATTCCATTATAGTCATTCTTTTCACTTGTTTTATGGTTTTTTTGGAAAACATAAATTCTGAGTTTTAATGTAATTTAACAAACTTCCCCCTTATGAATACTGTTTTTTGCCTGGTTTTAGAAAAATTTCCCTACCCAAATCATAAAATGAATTACGTATTTAATTCAAGGATATTTAGGGTTTTACATTTCCGATTTAGGTATTTCATATATCTGAAGTGGATTTTTATGTGTGGTTTGAGGTAGAGATCCATTTGCATTTCTTCCATATGGATGCACAGCTGTTCCAGCAAACTGTATTATATTTATTTTTGTGGTTTTCCCACTGATCTGCGATGTCACCTGCCATCTATCAATTTTTTAAATTTTAATTTAATTTTATTTTTTTGCCATCTATCAAATTTTATGTATCTTTGGACCTATGTTTGCTCTTTTAATCTCCCTCCCCCACCCCCACGCTGGGCCTCTTTGCATTGCATCAAAAAGTTACAAATAATTAAAATGTATAAAATATCAAAGGTTGACAAATGCTGTGAAGAGAAATAAAGCAGAGACAGAGGATAGGAAGTGTCAGATGGGTTGGGGATTCCTATTTAAATACGAGAGTCAAGGAAGACCTCATTGATCTTAGTGGAGACCTAAAAGAGATCACAAGGTGAGTCACACAGATATCTGAGGATACAACCTGGCATGTGGACGAGGGTAACAATGCAAAGAAGCCAGTAGAGCTGGGAGAGGGATGAATAAAGGGGAGACAAATTCAGAGATACTGCATGAGGCAAGGCAAAGACAGTTATTACACCACACTGTTTCAATTACTGAAGTTGTATAAAAATTGTGGTATTTTGTAGATCAAATCTACCCATCCTCTCCTTCTATAGGAATATCTGGGTGATTTGGCCATCCTTTTCTCACTGTTTCCCTAAATACAATTTAGAATCAGCTTATCAAATTCCTATAGAAGTCTGTAGAAATTTGATTGACATTACACTGAAAGTACATACCAATTTGGGGAAACTGTGATATTGTTCTATCTTTCTGATCGTGAATTTCCTGATGTAGAAAGAAACATGGTATCCCTTTCATGTGCTCAGGTCTTCTTTTGTGTGTGTTTGGGAATGCTTGACTACTTTTTCCATGGAAGTCTTGTACATAAACTGTTAGTGTAAAAACCTGCATATGGTTTTTCCCTCACCCCCAGTCGACACAGTTTTCACTATACTGCTCTCCTTTCTGTCCCTCAAGCATTTCGAGCACACTTGTACCACAGGATGTTTGCCCTTGTTGTCTCCTGTTCCGTGGAATAGCCTTCCTCCAGATAGCTGTGTAGACCACACCGGTACCACCTTCAGGTTTCTGATCAAATGTGACCGTATTAGTGGGGCTTTCCCTGGCCACCTAGTTGACAATAATGCCCTTCCAGCATGTGCGCTCTCCCTTTTCTTTGTTTAGTTTTATTCTCACGGTACATTTTTACTCACCAATATCTATTCAAAGTGTATGTTTTTCACCCATAATGAAGTTTGTGAAATAGATATAAAAATCCCTAGAAATTTTGTGAGATCCTCTGTGGGGATACAACCAGAGGAGTGAATAAATACAGTCCTTAAACCAAGTGGTTTCTACATCACTTCTCCCCAAGACAGCAAATGTAACAAGTTCTTTTTTCTCTCAGTCCAGTTTGGAGAATCAAACAAACGCTTAGTCTGAAAATGCAAATTTCCACTACTGCACACTGGGTGTTCTTTACGGATGACACAAGTTCACAGGGTATCCCTGATTTCTGACCAGTGCTTTCATCACTAGGTTTGGAGTGCTGGGTCATGTAGTAAAAGGACAAGTTAACATTAGTGGAGGATGTTACTACATTGTTATTCAAATATCTATGTCATTTAGGGGTTGTTTGAGAACTTCACCCTTTAACATAGTGTCCTCTCTTTCTCTGAATATTTATGTAAATATATATATTCACTGGTATGATAACTATTTGTGATATTGCTCACTAAGATGTGAAAACATTCCTTATTATAAGTGGCAGTCTAAGAAGAAAGGATCTGAGCAGAAAAGTCCCCACCAGAGGTAGAAAGTGGGAATTCTGCAGTATCCTCTGATATGTATTAATATCAAAACAGATCCTCAAGCTGATTCACCTTAGGCTGTTTTCATCATGAAAACATCCCAGGTATAAATGCCCAGGATTTGAATTTTGCCATTTACAGCAGGAAACATAATTGCCAAGAAAGGGTACTAAATATCAATACTGATAACACTATTACCTTTTGCTGAGTGCCTGCTATGTGCCAAGAATGACAATAGAAATCAAGAAGCATCATGTCATGCAATCATCAAACAAGTTGGGCAAGTAGGTACTAACATTATCATTGTTCTAGTAAGTTACCTGAAGCTCCAACCCAGGGATCTGGATCCCAAAACTATGCTTTTGTCTACATCATGTTGTAGGCTACATTGAAGGCTGAGGAAACTGAGACAGTTTGTGACCATTAAAAAAATACAGAATCACAGTTTTATATCTAGACCACCATATTTGCCTTGTAGGGCTTACTGCCCAATCAGATCCTCGAGGGGCATGTGGAGAAGGTAGCTTGGGAAGTTAAGTAATTTTATTATTTGTATCTATCGTGACAATTTACAAAGCATTCTTTCCACATTATCTCATTGTACTCATTATAATGGCAGGTAGAACTTCCAATTTCTAATTGGTGAGATGCAGAGAGAATCTTATTTGCCTGGAGTCGTCTAGAAGCCAGGACTCAAACCCAAATCTTTTGGCTCTAATAGATGTGTATGCTCCTGGGGCGGCTGGCTGGCTCTGTTGGTGGAGCCTGTGACTCTTGGTTTCAGGGTGGTGGGTTTGAGCCCCACACTAAGTATAGAGAACACTTAAAAAGTAGAGAAGATGTACATGTTCCTACTATCTGCTGTTCACTTCTTTCTCCTATGATAGGCGCATGCTATGGGAAAAAGATTTTATTATTTATTTATTTTTGAATTTTTTAAGATCCTATTTATTCATTTGACACAGAGTGAGAGAGCACAAGTCGGGGGAGCAGCAGGTAGAAGCAGAGGGAGAAGCTGGCGAAGCCTGATGCGGGACTGGATCCCAGGACTCTGGGATCATGCCCTGAGCTGAAGGCAGATGTTTAACCAACTGAGCCATGCAGGTGCATCTGGAAAAAAGATTTTAAGTCTTATTCTAATTATTTAAATGGTTGGGTAATTTAACAATATGAAATTGGTTTGTATATGTAAAATTGATTGTTGTTTGCCTTTTTCCATTGAAACGTGTGTGTGTGCATGTCTGTATGTGTGTGGGTATGGGTTTATTTATATGTATGTATATATCTATTTACCAAAAGTTCTTTATTTTTAAAAAATTTTTAAAGATTTTATTTATTTGCCAGAGAAAGAGAGAGAGAGCAGGAGCAAAAGCATAGGCAGTGATAGGCAGAAGGAGAAGCAGGCTCCCCAATGAGCGGGAGCCTCGATCCCAGGACCTCAGGATCATGACCTGAGCCAAAGGCAGATGCTTAACCCACTGAGTCACCCAGGCAATGCCCAAAAGTTCTTTAATCGAAGGAAAAGTATGATTTTCTTGTTACGTTATAGTAGCAGCGGTAGGAGGGGGATCAGAGTGAAAATATAACATGCCATCTCTTTTGCTATTCTGAAACACATCTTATTTTTTAAATGTAGTTATGGAAAGCATAGTTTTAAATCTGCAACACATGGCACACATTAGGGATAATACATCTTTGATGGTTAAAATGCTACATTTTATTATTCCATTGTGATTTTTATTTTATTATTTACTGTCTGTAGTTAGCAAAATGTTATTATCTTATCTCTAGGCAATTGTTCTTTGCTTTAAGGAGATGAGGTTGATTTTGCCTACTTCATACATCTTTGGAATAGCTATTTTATATTCGTTCAGTCTTGACATCTAGATCACAGTATGTATAATGTAGTGTAATATCATTAGAAGCTCTAGAAATAAATGGTTTCGAAGAATATGAAGATATAAGACAAATAGAACGGGCAAAAGCGCATACTAGTGGCAGATTTCAATGACATCCTACTTTTGTCATACCTCTTCCCACATTGCAGGTTATAAGATGTATTATAAAAAGAATTTCTTGAATTCTTGTTTTCCACTGCAATAGGCATAGCAAACAATATGTTTAATCACTGTTAATGTTTCCTTTTAGATTTGATTACTTTCTACCTAATTCATCATCTCATCTTGCCCATTACTGCTTCCTGTTTACTTCAGTTTGCAGATGTAGAAAGTGTGAATTCTGCAGTGTACTCTGATAAATATTAATAGCAAAACAGATTCTTCTGAGCAGATTCGCCTTAGGTTATATTGAGCCATATTCATTATGAAAAACTATCTTGTTAAAATGATAGTAACAACAAATTATTCTCTGATTGTGTTATAGTATGACTAATTAAAACCAAAAACATAACTCTGACCTCAGCATAATTTAATGTTCTGCTATTTCCCTGGACTTAAGACCACTTTCTCTAATGTAATTTTCTGTGTTGGGAAAAAAGTAAGATTTTTTTCTCTTGTGGATATGTATGTTCTAAGATAAATTGACCTTACAATTTCAGAGATAATTGAAATAAAATGTATAATCAAAACTAAATTAAATATAACTATAACTATATAGCCAAGTTAAAGTACTTTTCTTATCAAAAGGATATCCATTCTTGGGGTACCTGGCTGGCTCAGTCCATAGAGCATGCGACTGATTTCAGGGTTCTGAGTTCGAGCCCCACATTGGGTGTAGGGATTACTTAAAAAAAATCTTCAAAAAATCCTTAAAAAAAGGGTATCTATTCTCAGTAACCATAATAGTTTTTCAGAAGTATAATCAACTGTGGGTGTGAGTATGTTTATGTGTTTAATGATTAAGATTATTTAGAATTCAGCTCTTGTTCTGTTACTAGTGGTGTGACTGTAGGCAAGTCACTTCACTCTTCTAGCCTTCTTTTGTCAGGAATTTGGCCTTTCTAATCACTAATGCTGTTTCTGTGTGTGCATTTTCTATGGTAGCCTAGGTCAATTTCCACAGGGGACTAGAACAGAAAAACAAGTAAGACACAGCTTTGACATGGAATAGGTTCCCCCAAATATTTGTTGAATGAAATAGAAATAAATGCTGAAAATGGAGTGATCAGCCTAAATTCTCTGCTCAGAACTGATTTGCCATTGGAAGCTTCCAGGTAGAGAGAGTAGTGTTAACTAACTGGTGACCAAGTGCTCATGACTGGCCATTGTTTGCCCTCTGATTGCCTTGGCTGAACCTTAGTCAGTCAAGCTTACGCTTCAGGTGCAAAATATCCCCCCTTACCAGCTCATTCTGAGAATTGAGAATTGGTTGACCATAGAGAGAAATATTTCATGATTTTACCAAACTGCTCATTCCCACCCTTTGTCCTTCTCCTTCACAAAGTTCCTGCTAGCCCTGCCTACTCCTCCTTATGTAAGAGACAATTTTCTCTCTTTGGTTTTGACACTCTTGTTGATCCTGAGGTTGAAGTGTTCTCCCTACTGTAATAGTCTTTTTGAAAAAAGTCTCTCCTTAGTTAGATCCAGGTTTGTTTCTATTTGACACTGGACAGTTTCACTCGTTTTCAAAGTCATATTTAGCCTGATTCATACAGTTAAGCATAAAGATGAAGCTATGCAGGGTCTGTGCCTCTATTTGGATTTCTCTATTGTTGCCTCCACCCTCTGATCTCACTGAAACCCTGTTTTGAATATTTTGTCTTCCTTGTGGTCAGACATAGAATTGAGGCTACATTGTATTTTCTTGTCAGTATCTATACAACTTTGACACTTCTGAAACATTCTTCTCACACGATCCTTTAACTTACATTTTCAGGATTTTACGTGACGATCCTTACTCAGGATCTTTATGAAAAACTAATGTTTTTCAGGATCTGTTTGCTCATCCCATCCCTGTCATCTGATTCTTGTAATTTGTAAGGGCTTTGTTTAAACTTTCCTTTTTAACTACTACAGTTTTTTTTTTTTTAAGTTATTCCCATGGCTTAAGGATGCTTACAATGATATATTTCCCATCCCTAAGCACTGTATTCATTTCTATGTTTGCCTCTTCTGGATTTTTTAACTGGACAATTAAGGAAAGAGTTAGGCTCCTTCATGGCCTAGTTGGGGCCTGTAGGACAATGAGAAGCCTCAGTGAGATTAGCCGTTTTGTGGGGAAACCATGTGCCTAAAGTAGGATTGGTTGAGAACTTCAAACTGAGGACTCCCCCTGGCCCCTTGGTGTTTATCTCCAGAAATTTCTGTAACTAAGTCGTGCTATTGTGGACAGCTAATGAGAGCTTGTTAGTGGGCCACACCCCATTATAAAACAGTCATTGTCCCTCAGTGGGTGTGTCTTTGCCCTCATTTCATCTGGGCTTGCACAGCCTTGGCTTCACCATTCACATGCATTGTCAACCAACCAGTCAGTTGGTGAACCAGCAGGCATTTGAGCAGTACCGTAAACCTTTGCTTACTTCGTTCTGTTAATAATAATAATAATGTTAATAATGTTAAGTTAATAAATAACCCAACAATGGTTATTTATTTATTTAAAAGATTTTATTTATTTATATGACAGAGAGAAACACAGCAAGGGGGGAGTGGGAGAGGGAGAGGGAGAAGCAGGCTTCCCAACGAGCAGGGATTCTCCATGTGGGGCTCGAGCCCAGGACCCTGGGATCCTGACCTGAGCGGAAGGCAGACGCTTAAGGACCGAGCCACTCAGGCGTCCCTAACAATTGCTTTTAAAAATGGGACGGAGAAATATTGCAGAGAAAGTGTAAAAGCATATGTGAGAGAAAGTGATGGGAAGTGATACTGGGAGAGAATGTGAGCAAAACCAGGGAAAATAAAGTTAGTAAAGGAACAACATAACACAAGGAATGAGAAAATAAAATACAAGAGTGAAGTGTAACCTATGATACTGTAGAAAGCCAGAGTGAGAAAACGAGAGACTGAGAAAAGAGAAATTTATAAACATGAAAAGGGGACAAGAGAATACGTGAAAATGAAAGAATATGAGACAGTTTAATGTGGGAGAAATGAGCCACCGCAATGAAATTTGAGAATGAGAACATGTTAGAGAGCAAGAGAAATGTAGAGAATATGGGGCACACGTGAGATTAAACATGAGAATAGTGTAAAATAAAGTTCAAGAACCTTTCCGGGGAGAAAAGTGAGGAAATAAGATAAAATGAGCGAAGAGGCTTTGGTAACGAGCAAATAAGAGAGCGAGGTAAGAGAAGAATGGGCGCAGGGGTGAGAAACCAGAATGGCAGAGAAATGGAAGGATAAGAAAAGAGTGAGAACCCCGAGCAAATGAGAGACGGAACCAACGGCGGAGCGAACAGAGCCACGAAAACATTTGTTGGAGTTGACCGAGGTGAGTGGAGGCGCCTGGCGGGTGAACAGGGGGTGGGGCCTGGGGGCGGGGCCGGGGGGCGGGGCCGGGGGCTGGACCGCACAGGCGCAGGCACACGCGCAGGCGCACACGCTGGCACTGGCGGGACTACGCGGGAGCGGGGGTCCCCGTAGGGGCGCGATTTCCTGGTGTGACCGCACGGGTAGGGGACAGGAGCCGCTGGCCGCTGGGCCAGATGTCAGGCCTCACGGATTCAGGTCAGAAAGGCAGCCCGGCGGGAGGGATGCTGAGGAGGCTCCAGAACATTCAGAATAGAGTGGGCAGAGTGGGGCAGGGCTGGGGGAAATGTGGCCCTTCCGGGGGTCTGGCCATTTTAGCCTTGGGTAGGGGGGAAGGAGTGTACAAACAAGCCTTTACCCCGAAGTTTGAGTTTGTTTGTTATACTTTGGCTGACCTCTAGAGTCTCGCGATTTGAGCGTTTAGAATCCAGTATCATTTCTTGACCCTTACCTGGAGGTTGGATTTGGTTTCCTGTATTTCACCTAATCTGCATGAAAAGAAGCTTCTACTTTGTCAACCTCATCCCTTGCTCCACGGAAAAGGGAAGCACTGTTGGGACATAGGGTTATTTTGGACACCTTGGGACTCCTGTCCCTAGGGGAGGTCCCTTGCCTTCAGTGCATAAAGGCTCCAGGAACTCTCAAAATTCATTGTCTGTTGCCCGCCTGTGTTTTGCACTATTTTCCCGTTTGGTCAAGTCTTTGTCATCGCTTTAAAAAGAAATGTTTTGGGGGCGCCTGGGTAGCTCAGTTGTTAAGCGTCTGCCTTTGGCTCAGGTCATAATCCTGGGGTCCTGGGATCGAGCCCATCATCCGGCTTCCTGCTCAGCGGGAAGCCCGCTTCTCCCTCTGCCTGCTTGTGTGCAGGCGCTCCCTCCTCTCTCTGTCTGATACGTGAGTCTTTAAGAAGAAAAAAAAACACTTTGTTTTGTTTTATATAGATTTTTCAGCAAGTTTATTGTTTATTAGCCTGGTTTATCAAACAAACGCTTCTGGTTATTTATTTAAATTCTATTTTAATGGCAAACTATTGCTTTTTAGGGAGGGGGCAGAGCTGGTTTGTATTTACTGGGCTAAATTAAACAGGTGACTTTGGATCTTGAGCTGAGGATAAATCTTCTGTTCTAGGAAATGCCAGTGATCTTGTGATTTTTGAAATTTGAAACAGCTTATTAAAATTTCATATAAGCCACTTTTCAAAGAATATTCTATATTCTCTTTTTAGAAGCTTTATGCAACGAATGAGTGAAAGTGAATTAGTAGGTTGTAGGAATTAGGCATGGCTTGAACAAGTGAACAAGAGAGAATTTTTTTTTTTTCCTAAGTAAATGTGTGTCCATGGTACCACCTAACCTAGGAATTTACAGATGGAGAAAATACCTCAGGACAATTCAGTAAATCCTTTTACCTTGCAGATTTTTCTCCATGAAAATTTCACAGTTTCTTCAGAGGGGGGAAAAAAGTTACCTCGATGGGGAATACATATATATGTATATGTATATACGTATACATATATATATATTTTTTTTTCCTTGCGAGGAATAGAAAATTCAACATGTGTAGTGAGATCTACCAGGAACTCTTACTTCTAGCCAGTGGACTGTAATTGGCATTGCTGAGACACTTGGATCCGAAATTACTAAGCAAGTAAAATTCATTTTGTCCCACCAAGTGTTTTCTTCTCCCACACAAACCATTCTTTTTTTTTTTTTTTCCTATTAAACATTAAAAAAAGTCATTGTCAGTTTATGGTGTGTTCGAAAACCAGGAGACTTGCTTCACACCCTGTCTTGGTTTCTGAGGTCTACTCTTGGAAACTCTCTGTTGAAAGATTCAATATGTTCCACATGGAAATCTTTCAAGATCTTTTACTACCATAAAGAGTATATACACAATTCAATACAATGCTTATCCTCTGAATGTCTTTTGGACATTCCCAAATAGATAATGTGTTTCTAAATTATTATATTTAGTAAGCTATTATTACTTCTACATTTTATCTCATTGTAATCTAACTTCTAGATCTATATTCATTTGTCGTTGGTTCCTGTTTGTTTCATTTTCATTCTTCAGACTTTTGGCTTACTGGAGAACATTCAAATTAATATTTCTGTAAATTAGTGGTAGGGGTTTTACAAACTACAGAATGCAAAGGGAGGAAATGATCCTTCCAACTGGACAATCCAAGGATTATTTAAAAGATGTTTCCCTTGTTAATGCAACGAAAGAATGTGGCAATTAGAATTGAACCATATAAACGTGGACTCCGATTGTGAACCCTAGAAAGGTGACAGTGTAATGAGATTTGACAGCATGTAGAAAGGTGGAAACTCATTAGCAAGCTGGGATCTGCATGAAAAAAATTGATTAGCATTTTTGTATTATGTAAGAAGATTGCTTTGCATTTCAGGAGGAGGGCAGCCGTTGTGTGGCATTTAAATCTACTCTGAATTAAAAATGATCAGTTTAAAAAAATTATGGAAAATTCTTATGCAAATGAAATGTAATCAAGCCATGCTTCAGACTCATTATGCATGATGGATATGCACTGTAACTAGCTTACTAATTCAAGGAGCGGAGGAATTCCAGTTATCATATTGTTTATGCAGCGCTGTGCCACACTGCTGGAAGTGATATTAAATTGATTACGATAAATGGTGTAAACCAACAAGATGGGTCCTTATCCAACTTGACATTTATTTTATATAAAATGATGAGAATTTCTTACTATCCTGAAAACCTCAGCTTCCTCATAAATGTTGAAATCTTTCTGAAGTTCTTAAAGATCTCAAAATCAAGAGGATGAGAAAGAATATAGAGAAGAGAAAACAGCACTTGGTAATTCCTTTAAGTAGAAGACATTTGCTTGTTGACCTAAAAGTTTGTTTGTATATTCGTGATGTGTAATTGAGATTTCCGTGAAGTATTTCTTTAGTGAGTTCATGTCTAGTTGTGAGAATACTTGGTAATGAAATGGTAAATTGGGTTAACCTTGGGAAACAGTTATGTCAACATGCTCAAATTTCTCAGTTTTCAGGGTTTTATAAAAGTAACTTTTACTTAGTTTTTTTAGACTTTTTTTTTCAGTTAAGAAAAAACACTGGTTGGTTCAGGGCAAAAGCCTATGTTGGCATATGGAAACTGTCTCTTATTTTGTAAGTTTTATGTGACAAATTTTAAGATATCTTTTTCATACTGATAACTTGTGATTTCTGATGATAAAGGCTTTTGCTGTTGGTAGCATTTTTTATTGGTGTTTTATTTTTTTTTTTAAGATTTTATTTATTAGTTAGAGGGAGAGAGAGCGCGAGCACAGGCAGACAGAGAGGCAGGCAGAGGCAGAGGGAGAAGCAGGCTCCCTGCCGAGCAAGGAGTCCGATGCGGGACTCGATCCCAGGATGCTGGGATCATGACCTGAGCCGAAGGCAGCTGCTTAACCAACTGAGCCACCCAGGCGTCCCTTTATTGGTGTTTTAAATGATATTTTATTTATACAATTTTAATAGTATTGTGTTTTCATGGTAGAAAATTTGGAGAACAAACGTAGGAAGCAAGCAAAATCGTAAAAATCATATTGAAAGGAAGCAGAGTATGTCAGCCTAAAATATGCCTCTTTGGTATAAGGATTATTTTGAGCTGAGTATTTTTTTTGAAAGATTTTATTTATTTATTTGACAGAGATCACAAGTACGTGGAGAGGCAGGCACAGAGAGAGGGGGAAGCAGGTTCCCTGCTGAGCAGAGAGCCCATTGTGGGGCTCGATCCCAGAATCCTGGGACCATGACCTGAGCCAAAGGCAGAGGCTTTAACCCACTGAGCCACCCAGGCGCCCCACTGAGCTGAGTATTTTTTAAGAAACAGCAGACAAAGGAGAAGTTCTGACAATGAGTGTAGTAGAAGTTACTATTTTGTAAGACATTTACATTTTTAAGGAAGTCTCCATTTCTAAAGGTGTCTTCCTCTTTGTACCAGGAAGAGGAAAGTGACCCTAAATCTCTAGAAATTCTTTACCAAGGAGGAAGGCAAGGACTTAAATCTACACCACAATCTTACTGTGCTTTTTCTGGTCCTGTTCCATAGCTGGCTCTCTCGCCTCACATCTTCTTTTGTCTTTGGCTGCAAATGATATATTGGGTGGCAGTGTGGGCCTTTATGGGGAGTTATTTATTCTTCTTGGGTCTCTATCATGTATACAGGAGGTACATATGTTATTAAACTTTGGTTTTTCTCTTGCTAATCTGTCTTTTATTAGAGGGGGGAGGGTCTCAGCCAAGAACCTACAAGAGTAGAGGGGAAATTATTTTTCCTCCCCTGCCAAATGTAATACTGTAGCTAAGAGGTAACTGTGGTTAGCATTTGTTATACTTCCTTCCAGTCTTTCTACTGTGAGGGTTCTCCAGTGTTTATTAAAACCCAACATGAACTTTTAAATGTCTAAATATTAGGAAACATAACTGAGACCTCAAGGGTTGAAACTGAGGACATCTTATTTATTTTATCTTATTTTTTAAATGTTTCCCCTCCACCCCCCAGGACATCTTATTTTGATTTGAAATGTTTTGTAATACTCATACTAAAACTTTTTTGCTTCTGTATTTTGTTGTCTGTTAGTGAGTTCATCAAGGAGAGAAGGTTGTTCCCTTGTTTCTGCCAGAGATTGTTAGAAATTTATGAAGTCAGAGAAGTTTAGTATAGGGTGATAATCTCTAGAGCAGGGTTTCCCAAATTTAGCACTCTTGACATTTTGCTCCAGATTGTTCTTCGTTGTGGGGGACTGTCCCTAATGCCTTATAGGGTAGTGTCAGATGTTCAGTCGCATCCTTAGCCTTGATGGAGGAGATGTCAGTAGCATTGCTCTGGCTAGTTGTGACAACCAAAAATGTTTCTAGACATTGACATTTTCCCAGAAGTGTGGAAGACAAAAACACCTAGGTTGGGAACCATTGGGTTAAGTGGAGAATACTGGTAGGAAGAAGGATGGAGGTGCAGAATAGAGAGAGGGCACCACAGGAGAGAGATTGCAGGAGGGAAGCAGGGTGGGTATAAGAGGGGCAGAGAATACAGGAGAGAGGGGAGGAAAGTGCAGGAGAGAGAATAGGAGGGAGAGTTCTAGAAGCAAGGTGGGAGATTACAAGGGAGGGCTTACAAGGATCCAGCAACTAAACTGAAGGAGTGAAGCAGGTGTGCTGTAAACTTTATTGCAGGCAATGTCAGGGCTTGTGGCAAGCTACGGAGCACATGTTCGCCTCGAGGGGCCACCTGTCTGCTGTTTCGCCCAGATGTCCCTGTGTGGCAAGGCCAGCTCAGGGTACTGCGTCTCGTTTTTTTCTAGGGATCAAATATCTCTTTTGATTTAAGAGTCAAAATACTTTAAGTGAAATCTCTGATTTTTAATTTCAAGCAAGTCACCTGGGCCTCAACAAGGTTAAATGAACTGTACAAGGTCAGTTCTCTCGGATGTGGTAGAGCCAAAAAGAGTTTTGGTTGTTCTGAGCCCGTTTTACCACATCGTGTTGTGTGTGTGCATTTGTGCACATGTGCACGTAAGTGTCCTTGTGTGAAAGCATGTGTATGTTGTTCTGTAGCCGAACAGCAGTTAGATGCTTTCCTTTTTATTTTTTCTCTCACAAATAACCACACGCATTTAGAATAGAAAGTTCTTTATCTTTAAAATGCTACTATCTATTAGTTAAGAGTACCAAACTAACGAGAGGAATAATACATCTCCCAGCTGAAGAAATTCCTGGGTGGAAGTAATCACACAGCACCCTGCTGTGAAGGGTGAAGAAAGAAAACACCAGTATACAGTGAAAGTTTTTTATGTGTCCTCCCCGATCCCATGTTTTCCTCTGCCCTTACAGGCTATGCTGCATTTTT
>RCUC01063885.1:0-16637 GCA_003697995.1 Taxidea taxus jeffersonii
GGGGGGCCGAGCACAGCTTCCTGGTGGGACAGCCACAAGAGGAGCCGGAGTGTATCATAGGACTGATACAATGTTAAATGATCTCCTTGAAGAAAACCTTTTCAGGCCTCTTAGGTCTTTGCAAACCGACCTACCCTGAGCATCCTGGTTGGGTGCAGGGGGGTGAAGCGGATGGGGGGGATGCTTAGGGGTGAATTTTGGCATTTGAATATGCCTCCCTGATGCTGGGAAACCATGTATATAATTAAAAAGAAAACGGGGGTGTGGGTAGCTGAGTCAGTTGAGTTTTTGGCTCTTGATTTGGGCTCAGGTCATAATCTCAGGGCCATGGGATTGAGCCCCACGTTGGGCTCGTGCTAGGTGGGGAGTCTGCTTAGGGTCTTCTCTCTTCACTGCCCCTCCCCTGCTCATGCTCACTCTCTCTCAAAATCCTTAAAAAAATTGGGTCGAAAAGTAGGTCCCACACTGAAAGATGCCCTTAAAAAATTCTTGGGGTGCCGGGGGGGCTCGGTTTAAGCATCTGCTGGGGTCAGGATCCTGCAGTCCTAAGGTTGAGCCCTGCATTGGGCTCCCTGCTGAGCGGGGAATCTGTTCCTGCCCCCTCCCTGTTTGTGCTCTCTCCATCAAAGATGCTTTCCCTACCCCTTTGCCCCTTGCCCCCACCTCTCTCTCCCACTCTTAAAACAATAGGCCCCAAGCAACATCACTTAACATCACTTAGGCCAAGTCCCCAAAAGGGGGCTTAATACCTAATCTCATTGCATTGTCGCCCTCCCCACTAAAATGTAGGCTTTTTTTTTTTTTTTTTTTTAACGCTTTATTTATCTTAGCATGAGCCGGATGGACAGAGGGAGAGGGAATCTCAAGCAGAGTCCGTGCTCAGCTCCGGCCCCACTGCAGGGCTCTGTCCCATGACCCCGACCGAGATTATGACCTGAGCAGAAACCAAGAATCGAATGCTTAACTGCACCACCCATGCGCCCCCCAAAATGTAGTCTTAACTGGTCAGTTGAGTTTTTTTGTTGTTGTTAAGATTTTATTTATTTATTTGTTAGCACGCGAGCACAGGCAGACAGAGAGGCAGGCAGAGGCAGAGGGAGAAGCAGGCTCCCTGCCGAGCAAGGAGCCCGATGTGGGACTCGATCCCAGGACGCTGGGATCATGACCTGAGCCGAAGGCAGCCGCTTAACCAACTGAGCCACCCAGGCCTCCCATCAGTTGAGTTTTCTAATGGGCACCAATGAGTCTGCCACATGGGCCTCTCCATCTTCCAAAGGAAGCTATATTGTGCCTGGTGGGACCCCCTGTTCTCCCCGCTAAAGGAAAGTGACCTTGCCAGGAACGATCCTTTTACTAAGCGCTCTCTTACCCCCATCCTCCTTCCACTTGCACAACTGCTCAGAACCCCCCTACCCCACCCTATTTGCTAGAGGGGTTGCTGCCCGATTCACAAGTCATCCAGAAAGGCCAATTAGATCTTCACATGTACTCTGCTGAATTTTTTAACCATTATCTTTTAAACTCCTAGATAATCCCAAATGCAGAACATTGGGACTGATACCAAGGCTTAGATGTCAAGTTTACTTAGTGCTCGAGGCAAAAGGAGGATGTGTGAGGTGACTGGCCGGCTGGCTGTGATCAGTTCATGTGTGCATCTGGAGATGCAGAAGTTTCTGCTCCAGATCACCCTGGCCAAGAAAGACCCACCCTCAACCACGACCGGGACTGAGGCCATGCACTTCCCAGCCCTGTGTTGCTGGCCCCAGACCCAGCTCCTGCCTCTGCCCACTCCTTGCAAAGACCCCCTAGCAATCCCCCGACAGGCTGCCCATCCTCATTTTCTTCATAGGAGACCAGTGACTTCCAAGGAGCCACTCCACTACCCTTCCAAGTGGTGGCTTTCAGTCTCAAACTTCACACACCTCCCATGGACTTGGGGTTTGGGTCCTCCCTGTACCACTTCCAGATAATTCTCCACCCCCTTTGAAGAAAATCTTGCCCCATTTTAGGCTCACACCATCCTACTAAATCCCCTTCACCCCCTACTTGGTATTCTGCTGGCTTCCCAATCATTCCCTATGGAAGAGACAGTCAATTGTTCCCCAATATCTGATTCCCCCTCTACAAATACAACCAAGTATCTTAGCAGGGGTTGTGTGTGCTCAAAATAAAGATGACATCTCCTGCTGCTCTTAACAGGTGGGCCTATATTCTGACCAACAGGAGAGAAAACAATGTTTACAACTTCCAAGTGTTCTTAAAGGAAGGGTGGATGCTTCCTTTCAGCTCTTCTTGCTTCCTGCCCTCTGGACTGAAGACGTGATTGCTGGAACTCCAGCACCCATATTGGACCAGGAGGTAGACTTTGGAGTTGGCATCACATGGTGCAGAGTAACAGGATAGGAGGAGACTGGGTGTCTTGACATTGAAGAGGGCGTGGGAGAAAAACTTCCATCATGTTTAGCCTCGCTTTGGTGTTTTCTGTCACTTGGAGCCAAACCGTATCCTATGCCACCCACCCTAATTCCCTCTCATTCTTCACGGGCATTGGTTCCTGGTTCATAGTCTTGCTGTCCACCTCAGTCCCTCCCATTGTCCCAGATGCACACCAGTGACCTCTGAACACTCTAGACCTTTCTCCAATGACTTTCTCCATTCCACCTTGGCCAACCACTTCCCTTGGGTTTCATCATCTCCCACATCTGCTGTACCTCCAGGCTCACTGACCCAGCACCCTACCTGTGACCATAACTTCCCTTCCTTTTAGCTTCTTTCTTCATCTTCAGTATTCCGAGATCGCAAAGTCATCAGGACCTCCCGCTCAGTAACACCTTCCCCCCAATCCACTTCTTGCTTCCCCGTTCATCTGACTTCCATGCATAACTTATCCAATACCCTTTAAGTTGACCAAGTATCTTTCCACGTTCCCATGTGACAAAATCCAACCCATCAGCTTTCTCCAAGAAAGCCAGACAACAAGGCCGACTGTCTCCTAAATTCATCCTGGCCCACCCATGGGGGAAACGGAATGGGAATTAGAGATGAAAGGCAGTAAGCGGACACTCTAGTTGAGCAACAGTAATAATATGCCATGGACGGAGAGGGTACAGCGGCAGCTCCCCACTTGAGCTCTAAAAAAAGCCACCTAGGGGCGCCTGGGTGGCTCAGTTGTTAAGCGTCTGCCTTCAGCTTGGGTCATAATCCCAGGGTCCTGGGATCGAGCCCCGCATCGGGCTCCCTGCTCAGTGGGAAGTCTGCTTCTCCCTCTCCCACCTCCCCCATTTGTGTTCCCTCTCTTGCTGTGTGTCTCTCTCTGTGTCAAATAATTCAATAAAATCTTTGAAAAAAAGTAAATAAAAATTTAAAAAGCCACCTAGAGGTACCTGGCTGGCTCAGTCAGTGGAGCATGCAATCCTTGATCTCGGGGTTGTGTGTTTGAGCCCCACACTGGGTGCAGGGATTACTTAAAAAATTTTGTTTTAGGATTTTATTTATTTGTCAGATAGAGAAGAGAGAGTAGAAAGCAGGGGAAGCTTCAGTCAGATGGAGGAGCAGAATCCCTGCTGAGCTGGGAGCCTGATGCAGGACTCGATCCCAGGACCCTGGGATCATGATTTGAGCCAAAGGCAGATGCTCAACTGACTGAGCCACCCAGGCGTCCTGGGATTACTTTTAAAATGTTAAAAACAAAAAGAAAACAAAAAGCAAGCCTCTTCTAGAGGCACCTGGATGGTTCAGTCAGTTGAGCATCCGAATCTTGATTTCTGCTCAGGTCCTGATCTCAGGATTGTGGGATGGAGCGTGCATGGAACCTGCTTGGGATTCTTTCTCCCTCTCCCTCCGCTCTCCCCCTGCACCGCAGCTCCCTTGCTCACACTTGCTTTCTCAAAAGACAAAACAAAACAAAACTTCCATGGCAACTTCTAAAGCTAACCATCGAGTCCTGTCCTTTTTTGGGGGTTTCATCAGTCAACAGCTCGACACTGGGAACTCCGCACACCCTTTTCAGCCCCAGTCACTGCTGCGAGGGGCTCCCCCCATCACAACCTTCCACTGAGCTACGACGGCCTCCTCAGTCCATGGGAGTGGGAACCGCATCTCCGCCCTCCCCTGTATCCTCCCACCTAGTGTGGTACCTGTCACCCACTAAGAACACAGGAATAAATCCGAATGTTCATATTAGTAAGGACCGATACACTCAGAGTTTTTTGTTTTTATTCTCTAATAGAAGAATGAACTCAGTCTGGTTTCCAGTGGCTCAGCTTTGCAGTTCCTCTCAAGCATTTCTTCCTTTTACTTCCTTTCTCTAGGGCTTCAAAGTTACAAGCTCTTGTCATCACATCAAATGAGGGACACTCTGTGTGTGTGTGCGCACGCGCACGTGCGCTCGCGGTGGGGGGGTGGAGGGATGCCAGGCCACTAAGTCTTACCTTTGTCTTAATTTAACACCTGCCTGGCAGCCAGCAGGCTCCCAGGGGCGGGCAAACCTATTTCCCTACCTCCTGCTCTAGTCAAGACCCTGAGTGGAGGGGCGCCTGGGTGGCTCAGTGGGTTAAGCCTCTGCCTTCGGCTCAGGTCATCATCTCAGGGTCCTGGGATCAAGCCCTGCATGGGAAATCAAAGAAATTTCAGCCTGTCCTTGGACACCTGAGGGCATCACCCAGCCAGATGGTGGAAGCACCCCCCGCACACACACACCCCCATGCTGCTGGGGTGGGGCTTGGGTTGGAGTCCTGTCTCAGGCTTTAGGGAAGACCTTCCTGTGTGAGCAGTGCACTAGGAGTACCTGCAACCGTGAGTCATTTCCTCCAGGGAAGGGGTGGGTTGGTGCAGCTTTGGGTGCCCAGTGGGGCTGGAGGAGCATCTTGTGGCCACAGAATGGGATAAAGGATGTGAAACAGCCCTACTGGATCTCTCATTCAGGCAAGAAAAAGGTCAAGGGCCTCCTGCTAGGAGGGAAGGAGACTGTAGAAACGAGCCATCTCCATGGAGGGTCATTCAGGGGAGGCTAGGGTGCCGTGGGAGCTCCCCCCAGGAAGAGGGGACCCAGCTCTCAGGCTTGGGGAGGGGTCCAGGGACTAACTGAGGACTGAGGGAGGAGTCCCAGCTTGTTGCAGGGAAGAGGGGAGGACAGCTGAGGAAAGCAGAATGGTCCTGGCAAAGCCTCCCTGGCCAGCAACATGGTGACTTAAGGACCCGAACAAAGGTGAGAGTCTGGAACATTGCCTGCAGCAGGGGGAGAGAGGAAAAGGACAGTGAAAGACCCAGCAAAGCATGTTAGGGAATCTGGACTCCATCCCAAGAGCAATGGGGAATCTCTCTGGGAGGGGTTTATAGAGGGATAGAGACATGACCACTTGGGCCACCGAGAAGGATGTGGGGAGTCCAGCAAGAAAGCACAGCCCTCTCCAGGCAGGAAATCCTGGCCAGACTGGGGCAGTGGAAACGTCCATGGAGAGGAATGGAAGGATTCCAGAGACGCTACAGGCAGAGTTGCCAGGAACTGGATGTGGTGGGACGAGAAGAGAGCGGAGCCAGTGGTGAAGCTTGGACCACCGGGTAGGTGATGATCTCACCAGCTATGATTGGAACACAGGGGAGGACACACAGTGGGGAGGAAGATAACGTGCTCAGCTTCAGACATGTTGAGTCTAGTCTGAGGTGTTAGTGGGACGCAGGAATGGAGGTATCCAGCAGGCAGACGGGAGAGATCTGGGATGGAGATGACTGGGGAGTCCCTGGGTTTATGTACCGAAAAGGCCACCTAGGAAGGTCCTGCTAATCCGTGTTTAAGGGGCTAGCAGAAAAACAGGAGGATGAGGGGCTGGTTTCCCATGGCCCAAGTCACTGGAATATCCTGTATCACCCTTGGGAAGGAATCCAGGGCAACGGAAGGAGCTAGGGAGCCAGCCCAAGTCCTTCACCACTGAGTCCTGGCTTTCCTGACCTCGTCTTCACCCCGAGGCAAACTCTTCTGGTCCCCAGATCCTTTTCCCACAGAGTGCCTGAAGCCCTCCCCACTCCCCAAACTTCCCCTGTAGCTGGTTACGAGGAAATGACCTTAGCCAAATAAACAGATGAAAAGAATGAAGTTATGTGGCACTTTGGGGGCTGGGGCCCCGTGGACTTCCAAGGGCCCCTCCTAGGAGAATGTAGTGTACCTTCCCTCCCTGTGAGGGTCCACCGGATTCCGAAGAGCTGTGACTAGGGACCCCTCCCCACTCCCGCCTCCCTCAGATGCAGGCCAGGCCACCAGGGGGGTGTCTGCCACGGTGCACCCCCTCCCAGTTCACCGCATCCAGACGGCCTCCTTCTCCCGCTTCTGGAATACACAATGTGAGGTGCAGGGGGGCAAGGGTCCATGGAGAGGTCAAAAGTGAGGGTTTCGCCAGGATTGAGCTGGGCGAATACGGAACTCATTCTTTTATTTTTTTAATATTTTATTTATTTATTTGACGGAGATCACAAGTAGACAGAGAGGTAGGCAGAGAGAGAGGGGGAAGCAGGCTCCCTGCCGAGCAGAGAGCCCGATGCGGGGCTCGATCCCAGGACCCTGAGACCATGACCTGAGCCGAAGGCAGAGGCTTTAACCCACTGAGTCCCCCAGGCGCCCCCGGAACTCATTCTGAGGCTGCAGGCCCTTTGCCAACTCCAGACAGAGAGAGGGTCCTCAGGAAGGAACGTCACCGAGCACGGTCACAGGGCGCCATTGTCTCTGGGTCACTGGCTTGGACAATCCCATGCCCAGAAGGAGGGAGGGCAGGAACAGCGACGCTGGATTCCACCACTGGGAAGCAGCAGGAGGGAAGAATCCAGTCGGGTGACTTAGGGCCAAGGACAGAGGCTCTCTCTCCTCTCTGCCCCACCCACCACCAACCCCTCCCCCACCCTATTTGGGTCATTGGCGTTGTCACTGTTCTTGACCGGGCTTCCATCTGCGACACCGCACTTACGCTTTCCCGATCACCCAGATTATAGCTTCTCTTCTTTATTGCTTTTCTGGCTCCGTCTCTTCCTCTCCTGTCTCTACCAGCTTTGCCCAGACCCTCGTCCCCTTTAACGTGGGATATTACAGACTTCTTCTTCTGTTGTGCCCTAACTGGTCTAACATCGGTGGAGGAACTTTGGACACCATGAGTTACTGGCTGTTTTCCACAAGACCACCCTCATTGCAGATGCCGGCCGTAAATCTCATGGGTCTGCAAGTCACCCACATTTCTGGCCAAGTGGCTCTAAATTCCAGGATCCCTGCCATGCCCACAGGTTCAGTAAGTCACCGGGACAACTTGCAGAACTCAGGAAAGTGCTGGATTTGGGATTGCTGTTTCACTGTAAGGACAGGCAAAGGTAAGTTCTGGAAATCCCAAGGATTTAGTTTCCCTCCTAGAAACCAGGAACGAGGGCCAGTCAAATTCTTCCTGGTACAACATCTCTTGGCTGGTCTTAACGGGTAACTAATCTCTTGTGTCTTAAGCAATATCCACTCAAGAAATATTTATAGGCAGCTCCCGCTCCTTCCCTCCTGCACAACTCAGGGGGAAGCTAAATGTGAATGATGGGTAGGGTCCCTGACCTCCTGGTGCTCAAAGTCCATGGGAGATTAGAGCGTTACAACACAGTGGGGAGCCTGCGGTCCGGACAGGAAGGCCAAGAGCCACGGGTGCCCAGCAATGAGTTATCCAGGGAAGAGGGGGAGAAAGAAAGTTCTAGGTGGATCACACAGGTGTCAAAGCTCGCACAAAGGAAGCCGACCCAGTCAAGGGGCTGAAGGAAGTTCAGAGTACCTTGCATCTTGAGCACGAGGGGAGAATGGGGAGACACAGGGCTGGAAAGTTCCGTGGGAGGTGCTGGGTGACAGCTATAGGCTCAACCCCAGTACAAGGACACGCTGTGTTTTCCTCAAACACTGCATTCATGATACCAGGCCTTTGTTTAGAAACCTACTGTGGTTACCCCTGAGCTTCCCCTGCGGCCTGGTGCTGGGCCAGGGTTCATAATTCATAGCTGGGTTTCTTAAGCTCCAATCAATCAGTTTTGATGGGAAATGGTTGCACTTGTTTCCAATGAGCTCTTGTTTGAGAGTTTGTGTCTCCTGTAAGCGCGACTGTAGATCCGAGAGCCCAGCAGTATGAGCAGTAACAGAGTGCCTGTGTTAGGCTTTATACTCACCAGACCTGCTGCTAGACCTCGCGAACAGGATAACAAAGAAGCACATTTTTATTCAAACAAAAATCTGGAGTTCTAATTTTGATTATTGTATTTAAACATTTTCATTTCCTTTGTATCCCTACATATTTTATTTAATGAGTTGGAAAACATCATCCCGAGTCAGGGGCTGTGGGTCTTGCCAAGCCGCCAAGGGGATGCATGGTAGAAAAAAAGGTTCAGAGCCTCTGTTTAATAGAAACATGTGTCGCCCCAAATTGATGCTTGACTTTGGGTGTATTGAGCGGTCTCCCTGGTGCAAGTGCATCCCTTCTACCTCCTGGTGCCCTCAGAGTGTTCTGGGACACCTGTCCCCAGGGAAACCAGCGACATCAAACGCAGGCAGCCCATCAGATAAGGGAATGTCCTTCAGATAAGGGGACGGAATCCATCAGTTGCAGGTCTAGTTTAACCAGTGAGCTGAGACGGGGACAAATCCTCACCCCCCATCTCTGAGGAAAATGGCTTGGGCCACTCGGTTTACTGAGATTTGTCCCATGATGCCCATCATCCTAGCCACAGCCAGCTGGACGGGGCAGGGGATGGGGGGTGGGAAGACACCAGGCAGGAGAGCTGTCCAAACAGGTCCTTGGATTCTGTCTCTTGGGAGTTGGAATTTAAAGATACAAGAGAGTCAGCAGTTGGGAGGGCCCAGAGAAGTGAGAGACACCAAGACAGAAGTGAAGGATGAGAGGGAGTTGGAAGTGAAGTCCAAGTGGGAATTTGCCAGGTTAGAGCGGCCTTCCACCCCACTCTCCCAGGGGAGGTCTGGCCCTGTGCCTGTGTCACTTCGTGGAGATCAGCTTCTTACCACTTGGAAGAGCTCAAGCTCTTTGGTGAGCCAGGCGTCCCTGGCTGCACAAGGCTCATCCAAGAGCATGGCTCCTGGCATGCCAGAGACCCCAAATCAGGAAGTGGGGGGTTTTCTCCTCAGTCTCCCTAATCCTGGGCCCCCATCCCTTGTGCCCAGTGCCAGGGCCCTTCTTTGTCCTTGAAGGTCCCTTTCCAAGAGTTCCGTACCTGCTTGACTACTCACAAAGCAGCTAGAGCCGGTACTGCCCTGTGGGGTTGGGGTGGGGGTGGGAGTGCAGGGCAGGCAGGCAGAAACGGGGAGGGAGGGTCAGAGAGGTCTGGCACTCCCGCATCCAATCCGCGAGAGGCAGTGTGGAGAAGACTTCTCTGTTCTAGCTCCTTTGGTTTCCCTTGTCTGGGCTCCATCCCTCTAGTGTCTGCAACACTCCCTCTCTAGAATTCCTCCTGGATCAAACCTAGTCCACTGTCCTTGCCCAGAAACAGATGCAGCTACATCCATAGCTCCTTCAATCCCAAGAACGTTTTAGAGATGAGGACATACGGACCAGAGAAGTCCGAGGCTGGCAGTAAGAAGGGAACAGCCCAAGCCCTTTAGGATGCTCTATAAAAACCCTGCACGAAACCATCTCTCTAGCAGCACCGCTCACGGGTCCCACGGGATCCCCACTGCTGATACACTTGCATTTCCCAAAACACCACCTCTCAGCTCCAAGTCTTTTTCCTGATGTTCTCCTGCCTAACAAACTCCTAGGATGCCCTGGTGAGTTTTGGACCAAACTTTACGACCCAAAGTGTACTCCGGGGTTCCGGGTGAAGCAGGGATCCTGCCCTAATTGCCCTTGTATCTCCAGCTTTGGTATGGGGCCGAAAATTAGGTGTCCCCTGGCCCCAGTGTCCTGAAATTATTAGGGTCCGTAAGCAGAGTCAGCACTTGGAACCCCGTGGGTGGGGTATTCAATCGTTCAGCAGTACATAATGGGTCTGTTATGTGCTGAACACTGCCGGGTGCCGGGGATCAAACATGAATGGAGAAATGAGCCGGGAGGATGTAACTGAGCCGAAACTTGGAAGAAATTCTAAAAATCTATGAAAGAGCAACAACAGAGGGTTTAATCCGCATTTTCCTCCAGGTGCGTGTGGGGGCGGCCGCCCTCCCCACCCCCGGCCCCCGCTGCGTTCTCAAGGCAAGATTTGGGGCGGATTAAAAGCCTAATCCCCGGGTTGGGTCTGGCCTGAAGGAGGGCGAGAGGCCTGAATCCTACCCGGGCCCCACACCTGGCCCCACCGTTCCCCTAACTCGCCGCATCCGGGAACTAGCGGTCTGGTTTGCAGCCGGCTGCCAGCAGGACGCCCCCAGGGGGAGCTGCGAGACCCTCAAAGTCTTCTCCCCGGACTCGGGAGACCCCACCTGGACCCCACCTCGCGCGGGCAAGGGCCCTCAAGGAGGGTCTCAGGAGACAGTCTCAGAAGATACGACCCCTTTAAAGAGAAAGGACTGGGGGGCGCGACCCAGCGAGCGCGACGGCGTCACAAACCCCACGAGCGAGGTCTGAGCTCGCAGCCGACCCCGACGTCCCACCCCGCGCCCCCCCGGAGAGCCAGACTTCCGGGCGCCGCCCCGCTGGGCCCCGCCCCCGCGGCGCAGGCGCCGATTGGCCAGCGCGGCCGCAGGGCGGGACCCATCCTTAAAGGGGCGGGGCTAAGGTGGACCGCAGGCGGCGGCGGTGATGCCGCGTGGCCGCACGTGGGCTTCTTCTACATCTAATGCCCGCACCTGGTCCCAAGCCCATGGAGCCCACGCGAGACTATCTGCTGTTCGGGGGCGCCTTCTCCGCCGCTCTGCCTCCCGGGGCCCTTGACGTGAGGTGAGAAGGCGTGGGCGCCGCGGGCCGGCGGGGTGGGATGCCGGCAGAAGCGGGCGGGGCTCAGCCGGGGTCCGCCTCGCCTCCCTCCAGCGACCTCCGACCGGTCCCGGACAACCAGGAGGTTTTCTGCCACCGCGGGACGGACCAGAGCCTGATCGTGGAACTTCTGGAGCTGCAGTCCCACGTGCAGGGAGAGGAGGCTGCGCGGTGAGGGAGGCGGCCGCCCGCTCGGCGGGCCAATGGGAGGGCCGGAGCCGACGAGGTGGGCGGGGCCTGCGGCTGCACGGTTAATCGGCAATGAGAACTCCAAGGGCAACACCTTATCACCGGAAGTGAGCGAAGCTCAAGGGACTCAAAGATGCTGGGGGGAGAGGGGGGTCGGGGGTGTGTGTGAGACGGCCCTCCCTGACCCTCATCCCCCTACTCTAGGTACCACTTTGAGGACGTGGGCGGGGTGCAGGGGGCTAGGGCTGTGCAGGTGGACAGTGTGCAGCCCCTCCTTTTGGAGAACCTGGCTCTGAGAAGCTGCTGTCAAGAAGCCTGGGTCCTGTCTGGCAAGCAGCAGGTAGCTAAAGAAAACCACCAGGTGAGGGCAGGGGAGTGTGAGATTCCCAGACGAGTGAAGGGAGTGCCCTGGGCGCGGGCGGGTCAGGTAAGCATCTCCACTCTGATCCCTTTAGGTAGCAAAGGATGTGACAGTGCACCAGGCTTTGCTGCGGCTGCCCCAGTACCAGACTGATCTCCTGCTCACCTTCAATGACCCCCCGTAAGGAGGACAGAAAGGACGCGTGGCTCCTGACTGGGTCCCCAGGAGGATATGCTGGGGGGGGCAGAGCCTGGAGACTGGCTGGTGGGGTCCTCCAAGTAAGAGGGAGAGGGCCAGAGGTTTGGGGTCACAGATACCCAGGTCCTCCGGGACACAGGAAGTGGACACTTCCCCACCCACGGCCTGGATGATGTTCTCTCTCCCTCTGTTCCAACCCCAAGCCCTGACAATAGGTTATCTCTTGGTCCTGAAAATCTGTCACTTCCGCCCTGGAGCCTGGGTGACTTTGAACAGCTGGTGACCAGTCTGATCCTTCACGACCCCAACATCTTTGGTCCCCAGTAAAGATGCCGAAACGCTGCGTGAAGTTGCTCAAGCACACGGGGACCTCATTCTTCAAGGGAAACAAGGGGTTGGATACATACTCCTAATTCCTTCCCTGTGCATAAACATAAGACACCTCCTGTCTGCAGAAATATACTCACTTTATAACCAAGATAATATCTCTCTGCCTTTGCATCTAACGTGACACCTGGGTCCCCTCAGTTCCCTTTGGTCTTGGAGTGGGGAGTTAAAGAAGTTTGTGCACAGGATCAGAAGGGACCCAAGGCCATCCAAACAAGAGGAGGGAAAACTTTGGAGTGACTGGTTCAGCCCCGAGGAAGGGGGGAGAAGGGTGTGACGTGTCCAGCAGGAGGGGGAGGGAAGGTTTAAAGGGACACCCGAGGAATGGAGGGAGACTGTCCCTTGTAGTGATTCAACATTGAGAAAAACGGACGGGGAGTGGAGTTGGCTGTCCCCCCTGAAGGGACGAAGGGTCACCTGGTCAGAAGCCGCCAGGACACAGGAGCGGAGGCAGAAGTGTCCAAGGAGTGCTGATGGGGGGGCATATGAAAAAGCGCCTGTTGTCATTTTGTGTATGTGTAGTAGAGGGTGCGTAACTGGTCCCAGAAGAAGAGGGAAAGGATGGTGTGGGGGCCAAGGCGGAAGTAGGAGGCACCTATGCCCTTGTACATGCCAAAGACGCCCTCTGTCCGAGCGGTCTGTAGAAGGGCATCCAGCATCCCCCGGTACATCAGGCCCTGAGAGCAGGTTGGCGGGGGGAGAGCACAGGGAAGGCATTTGTCAGAGCCCACCAGGGGGCCTCCTCTCAGCGGGCTGCATTCTAGGCTGTCCCCACCTGCACCCACCATTCGCTTTCACCCACCACCTGTCCTGGCGTGCCCGGCCTGCCGGCCCTCCAGAACATTCCCTTACCTTGCCCCGGGCATCAGTGGGCTGGTTGTAGAGCCTCGTGCTGACCACATCAAAGGGTGTCATGGCCAGGACCACTGCGATGCCACTCACCATGGCAGCCACCAGAGCCACCTTCCAGCTCTGGGGTGGAAATATCTAAGGGGGAAGGGGGAAGAGGTGCGTCAGCTCATCACCGGACCCCTCGGAAAGGACAGGCCCTGCCCTGGGGAGAGAGTAGAGAGCGGGTAACTCAGGGAGCTTCCATGCAGCGGGTTAGAAGACCGTGAAGGAGGAAGGGCAGGGTGCTCGAGGGCTCAGATGCACCATCCGGGAGGAAGTGACAAGAGGACCGTGGGGAGGGTGCAAAGTCAGTGACCCCCAAGGCTTCCTGCCATTCCTTGATGTTGACCATGAGCACTGTCCCCTCTGGGGAGTCCCCTTCAGCGTGTCCACCCCCTGCTGGAAGTCCAAGGGAGGCCCTGCCCTCTTCTACACACACACACACAAACACACACACACACACACACACACACACACCCGCCCCGGGGTAGTACCTCCCACTGAATGATGAGGTCCTTGGCGGATGAGAAGGTGCACAGCTGGGTGGAGGAACCGATGACAACTCGGGGCAGGCCGCCCAGGGCCCCGCGCCACAACCCCACCAGCCCATGTTTCTGGCCAATCTCACTTAGCGCCTGAAACATGCCCTGGTAGGGGGAAGACCACGGGGGCGGGTTTCAGTCCCCCCAGCATCAGGGGCTGCCACCTCACACTGCCAAGGATGGGTCCTTCTCGGGCACCCAGAGTCTGGACAATCGTTTCCATGTGGACTTAGAATCAGACTGGGTCTACCACCCGCCATTGTTCCCTTCCTCCCTGCTCCAGAAGAGGGGCAGGGTGGGGTGGGATGGTGGGGCTGGGCTGAACCTGTAGGGGGCAGGCAGGGAGCTGGGGCGGGGAGGCAGTGGAGGCAGTGCGGGGGGATGGGAAAGAATGGGCAGGGACTCCAGCAGGGTTGGAAAACCCTCACCTGATGCTTATACTGGTGACCCACGGCAATTTCTGAGGCCGCCTGTGCCTGTAGGTGTGTCTTCACCTGGGAACAAAAGAGTATCACAGCCTGTGGCCCAGGGGCCAGCCTCCCACCTCAAAGACCCAAAGCCTGACCCCATAATACTTCCGCTAGGGTGTTCAGCAAGGAATACCCCTTTAATCTGATAATTATTGTTGTTCCCATTAACACACTGGTCATGAGACTCTGTGTCCCTTGGCTCCAGTCCCAGGGGATGGATCTCCTAGCACTGCGAGACACCCCCACCCCCTCTCCATCCTCCTTCCCTTGGGGGTTGGGTGGGGGATGGAAAAGTTAGAGAATGGCAACATTTCCTAAGATTGTTCCCTGTTAGGCAACTCTCGGGTGTCTGGCCTCTCACACCGGCTCCTATTCTCAGACTGGATCTCCAGCCACCCCCATGACCAGGCTCTGCCACCCAACCCTGGGGCATGTTGCAAGGGGTCATCTGTCAGCCAAGCCCTGGGGAGGCATGTGGAGGCTGACTCTGGGGGTGGGTCACTGTCCCTGAATGTCCCATGCAGGGAGTGAGACCACACTGCCTATCTTACAGAACTGCCTGTCTCCTAGTTTCTTCCAGGAGGAGCACTAAACAGGACCTAGTCCTAGCAACAAGTGGCTGTGTGACTTTGAGCTGGTCACTTCCCGTCTCTGGGCCTCAGGCTATTGACGCTTCGCCTATTCCAGAAGACTCAAAGGAGGAGACTGTGAGGTTCTAATTTTGTGGTGCCCAGGACTTTCCCTGAACCCTATACTGGCTGATGTACGTGACTCGAATTCCTCATCGACCCCAACACCCTCCCAATCTCAGGATCAGGTCGTGAAGGCCCAGGGCCCACCCTACACCACAGTCTGCTTGAAGGCCCCAGGCAAGACCCTTCTTCTCACCATGTAGATGGGGCTCCCCAAGTAGGCTCCCATGACCCCAGCCAGGGCCCCGGCTGCGGCGCTGCGGGGACGGCTGAGGGCGCCTTCGGCCGTGTGCAGGTAGCCCCCAGCTTCAGCCAGGCCGTAGGTGCCCAAGCGGATGCCATTCATCAGGAACTGGTATAAGAGAGCAGGGGCCAGTCCCTTCTGCAGGGCAGCCGGGCCATCCACCTTGCCGATGGTGATGAAGGCATGGAAGACGTTTCGGTAGTGCCGCTGGTAGGTGCCAGGGGCCCGCAGTTCCCCCTGCAACTGCATCCTGGTCTTTACCACTTCCAGGGGGTTGGTGAACAAGCAGGCCCCGCAGGCGGCCAGGCCACTCATCAAGAAGTCCATGGTGCGGTAGCAGTAACAGGAAGTGGCCCAGGAGTAAGAAAGTAAAAAACAGGCTTCAGAAACGGGGGCAGAACTCAGGGGGAGGCCCGGGGTCAGCAGTCCTGCAGGAGATAGTGGCTGCAGGAGATAGCCATCGAGAAGGTCAGGGTCAGAGGTCAAGAGGTCAAGGTTAGCTGGAATTTGGAGGGGGGAGCTGGCAGAGAGAGGAGGAAAAGGAGTTTGGGAGAGTCTGGCTAGAAGGTTATGACGGGGCCCCGTGGGTCACGGGGCCCGAGGTCAAGGAAGGGCAAGAAGCCAGGAGGATGGCAGGTGGATGCTGGGGATGTTCGGCTCCGGGGGGCCCTGGAGCAGGGGAGGGAAGCGCGGATTCGGGAGATGGGAGCCGGGAGGAAGGAAAAAGGAAAGCAGCGGGTTACGGAGGAAGAGGATCCGGGAGAAGATCGGCGGCGTCCGTATCGGGGAAGGAAGCCGGAACTCCGGCCCGGGAGCAGCGTCTCCTGGCAGCCGCCCCGCGAACCCGCAGCAGCCAGCTCGGCCCCGCGCAGCCTGCGGAGGCCGGACCGCCACACTCCAGCCCCCGAGGGCGGCGCCCAATCGGGAGCCGAGGCGAGCCGGGACCCGCAGCGCCAGCCAGTCAGCGCCGAGCCGGCTCGGCGGCCAATGGGAGGTGCTCTCGGCGACCCGGCCCCCGGGATCCGCGGGGCGGGGCGGTTGGGATTAACCCTCCGCGCGCCGGCGCGGGCGCCCCCGACTCGGGGCTCGGGAGCGGCGCCCCGGGAGCGGAGCTCGATCTCTCGCCGGGAGGGGCGCTTGGGCGCGGGGCTGCAGGGCGGGCGCGGAGGCCGAGCGCGGAGGCAGCCGCTCCCTACGGGGTCGGGGAGGGAGCGGGGTTGGCGCGGCTCCTGGGGCGGGCGGAGGGCGCCCCGGCTTCACCTCCAGCCCGGGTTCGCGGCGGACGGGGACTGCCCAACCGCAGCTCCGCTCCCCCGCGGGCTCTGGCGCCGGGTGAGCCCGCGGGGCTGGGGCTGCGCCCGCAGGTGCGGAGGGGACACACCTGCAGCACCGGACGGATCTCCCGAGGCTGAGGGCGGGGTTCGTAGGTCCCAGCGCCGGGACGCGGCTGGCGGCGCGCCCCGAAGAACGGCGTGGGAGTTCGGCCGCGGCCCTGAGCCCTGGATCCGCGCGGCAATCCGGAGAAGGGCGGACGGGGAGAGGCAGGGGCGGGAGCCCAGGGCTTAGCTTTCCACTGTCCGCCAGTGGTGGGCGAGCGCCTGGGTCTTTGCTCGTGAGTCTGCTCACGGTTAATCGCGGGAGACCTGAGAAAAGAGACTGGGGCAGCTAGCACCCTCGGGAAGGGGTTGAAGGAGAGAGAAGGTTTGGAGAAAGAAAGCAGGGTGGGGGGTGTCGGCTGGGGCGG
>RCUC01063893.1:0-17767 GCA_003697995.1 Taxidea taxus jeffersonii
GGGGGGGTAGGTTTGTGATTTTTACAGACCAGGGCCCAGGATTGTAGCCCCTGGGCTCCCCACCGGGCTGCTAGGGAAGTCGCCTGGGGCTGGAAGTAGGTAGTGGGCACCTCACTCTTTTCAGGTGTGGCTCCAGTATAGTTATACAGATAGCCAAAGTGATTTTTAAGAACCATTCATCATTGAGGCCAAACCCATTAAAAAGGAAAACTCAATTACCTTTCCAGTACAGCTGGTGCATTTTATCTGCGTCTCCCTTTCTGCCTACAACCTACTTGCAACCATGGCAGCATGTTTGTGTAGCGGGTATGCGTATAGTCTTCTGAGTTTTTAATACAACCTTGATTGCAGATGCCTAAGTGGGCTCCTTATCGGTTACCTTTCCGGGCAGACAGGAATCAATGAATGAGTGCAGCTCTGTACCTCCGTGAGAAGGACAGAGCTATGGGGAAACACTCTGCATTTCTTTTTTCTTCCTATTCCTTTTTTTTTTTTTTTTTAAGATTTGTTTATTTGTCAGAGAGAGAGACAGAGCACAAGCAGGGGGAGCAGCAGGCAGAGGGAGAAGCAGACTCCTCACTGAGCAGGGAGCCCCACGTGGGGCTCCATCCCAGGAACCTGGGATCATGACCTGAACCAAAGGCAGACCCTTAACCAACTGAGCCACCCAGGCGTCTCTCCTTTTTTTTTTTTTTTTTTTTTGATGGCGCATTGCTGAGCCCATAAACCTTCATTCTCAGGGCCTCCTATTCAAAAACGGTGTCCCACAGCAGACTCTATGGGTCAGTTCTTTCTTGGCCTAGCCTGGACACCTGGCTTAGTTTCTATGCCTGACATGGGATCCATGAGACCTTTCCCTTCCATAGCTCTTTTAAAAAGGTAACGGTAATTTTGCCTTCCTTTGGGCTCAGAAAATTTGGGGTTGGGTTTTCCCTTTGTGTTTTATTTTGTTCTTCTAACCAGGGAAGAAAAATATCCTCCCCCAGTTGGAGTAGTGTTTGGGAAGATGACTCTAGGCTGGGGTTTTTTCTCACCGCCACATTCGGCATTCCCGACCATGGCTGGAGTTTTAAAAGACCAGGGTTCCCTCAAATTTTCTGAGCTCTGAATAACTGAAACCACCTGTTTCTTCTCTTTCTGTCCATTTCCCAATAATGGGCTTGGGTAACAAGAGACTGAAATAGAAACCACTCTTGTGCTCTGAAGTAAAGGCTCAGAGACACCCAGGAAGTTCGCGTGTTTGAGAACGAGTTCTAACTATGGGACCTGGCCTGGTAATGAGAGGCCTCCAGACAGGGAATCAGGAGACCACGGTCCCAGCCAAGAGTCCTCATGTGTCAGCCTCTTTGAAACACAGTTCTCTCCTGCGAGACAAGGGCCAAAACCGCTGTCCCACCCGCACCCCTGCTGCCTGTGGGTGAGTATCAGAATCACCTGGGATGTCAGTAAAAAGTACACGTGGCTGGACCCAGCCCCAGAGGTCTCCACTCACTAGGGTGGGACTGAGCCTTGCAATGTGTCCATCTATTTATGTCTACATTGTTACCGAAAAATTATTCAGATACTTGTTAAAGATGGTAAGGAGGACTGTATTTAGGAGGATATAGCAATGGAGTCTTGCTGTAGGGGAAAGTCATGAAAATAAAACAAGGAAGAGTAGGGATTTATAGCTAAGAAGCAGGGTGGGGAATCAGTGGATGGAAAAATTGCTAAGAATGTAGGGTAATTCTCTTCTGAAGGGACGTAAGAGGATTGCTGCTGAAGGCAGGCCAGAACAATCCGATATTACCTAGGTGATGGGGATGGAAGGGGGGCGGTGGGAAATTCAATCTGATATCAAGAAAAATCAGCTGCGGAAGGTAGGGAATTCTGGTTAAGGCCACCTAGCAGGAGTCTTGCTGAAGATGAACTCCATGAGGACAGAAATGGAAGCCGAAGTTCAGGCCTAGTCGAGCGGAGGACTCAAAGGAATCTGACTGAAACAGGGTCAAGGAGAGAGTCTTTGTCAGTATACATACTGACACGTGTGCACACAACCAGGGTGACGAAGTCGTGTGACCAGGTGCTGTCTGAGACCATATTGCAGGTCCAACAGTCTAGCCTTGTCACGACTAGGATCTAGAACCCAAAGGACAATACCAGGAGGTGTCTATGGTCTGAGCAAGGCCGCCTTCACAGGCAGCCCAGGGCCCTGCATCACTGCAGGATGTGGGGTTAAAGAGCTCCGGCTCTGCTCTCTACTTGCTCTGTGGCCTTCCAGAAGTCATTCGGCTCAGCCTCTCCTCGCTCATCCGTGGGATAGATGATAACAGTACCTACCTTTTGGGTGTGTCATGAGCACTGAATGGGCTCACTGTGCATGTGAGGTGTTGGCCTAGGGTCAGCTAAGGAAATTCTCTTAGTTCTAGGAAGTGAGCCCCTTGGCGTGCATGCAGCGGTGGAGGAAGGAAGAGGACACACAGTCAGGGTCCCAGGGGTGTGGGGCTCCCAGCCGTGCGGCCCACGCTCTTGTCTCTCAGAGGACTGTCTGCAGTCGCAGAGAATTGTCTAGTCCTGGGACTCTCTCCACAGATTATACTGGGCTATCTCTCCTCCTTATTCACCCCCAATCCTGAGTGTGGAGAAGATCCAGAAATCTGGATTTCCAGGGTCTGTTTGCTCTCTCTAGTCTCGCTTTGAGGCCGAGGATTGGCCCCCCTTCTGAGCTACATGCAGAGCCCAGAAAGGAGGGTTGTGTCACAAAGGCAGGTCGAGGTAGACAACAGAGAGAGCTGGCTTCTCTCCCTGTGGAAGTCACTGATTTTTTTTATATAGTTAACCAATTGAACAGCCGAAGAACTTAGGATCCTTTATGTGTAGGTCATTCTAAATGTAGATGCGTTTTTATGTCATTATAATCAGAATGTGAACTTCATTCCCTGTCACTTCGCATTTTTATACAAATGTTTTCATGTCCTACCAGTGCTCATATTGTAATTGAGTTTATCATTATCGATGGTGCCTAGAATCCCCGCACCCCCCAGGCAGCGCTCTGAGGATTTTGTTCTGATTTTACAATCTCCCTGCTATAAATAGTACAGGTGTGAACATCTTTGTGCACATGATCCATTCTCTTCCCTGTTAGGGGTATGGGCTGCGTTTCCCCAAGTTGGGGGACCAGGTCCATACATGGGACTCGCTTTATATTTTAACCAGCTTGCCTTCAGAAAGCCAGTTCTGAATCACCTGGCAATTGTCCCAGTTTCCTTTCAAGGCCGTAAGCATAAGATTTTATTCTTTTTCTCTTGGTTTCTTGGCTTATATAGCCGATTTGTAGTGGTACCTCAAAGTTGTTGCCATTAGCATTTTTCACTGCTGAGGATTTTTCCATCTATTTTTAATTTCCTCGAGCCTCACACACAGGTGGCATCCTGTTTGCTTGACGGGGCGTCTAAATTGCCGTTTCATCCAGTCTGCATTAAAACGAAAGCTGATGGCTGCAGGGTGCACATGGGGGCCCGTGTCATGTTTAATGGTTTTGGTATCTGTTTACATAAAGCAAATTTGTGTCCCAGATTTGCAAAGAGGAGCAGATCGCGGATTGGCAGGTGGGGAAGCTTTTTCAAGAGGATGTTTTAGCTGTTTTCAAGGTGGTACTAGATGAAGGCCAACTGTTAGCACTGACTTTGTACTTTCCCACTGGAAAAAAATGTCAATTTTTTAAATAATTGTCGATTTTTATGATCAATTTTTTTCCTGTTTATTAAATGTGTCCTAAGAGATAACTTAAAAATACAAGTGGACGTCACCATCATTATTACACCTATTAATATATCAAACGCTGGTGTTCCCTTTCGTGCTGTCTGGCTAGAAGGTGATAAGCTTACATGTAAGTTTTTGTTTGGGGCCACACAGAAAAGCAGCGTTCATCAGAGCTGTCATCTCTGGCACAGAAATATCCTGGATGTGAGGAGACAAAGCCAGAGCAGGGGTTGGGGGGCTCCCAGGTGGGATTGGAGCTGTCAGCGCCAACTTGTATTTGTTGGGTTAAAATGGGAAATCCGAGTTCTGGTCCTGCCTTTGCCACTTAATAAGGGTGAGCTGAGGCAAGCTGCCCAGTCGCTTTTCCTCATCCTCAGAATGGGAATGACTTCTGCCTTGCGAGATGTCAGCAAGATAGCAAGAGTGCAAATACCCTGGAAAGTATGTCCTCTGCACATGCAAAGACCCTCTTCCCTCCTGTCTGTGTGTTGCACGTTTTTTAATCCTTGACTTGGATGAAAGAGTGGGGTCCCTCTTTTGCATTGGCAGCCCTACAACCATTTGAAACCAGCGGTCCTGTCCTCACTTCCCAGGGCTCCACTTTCCTGTCCCTCCTGTGTCATGAGACAGAGTTCCTAGGCTACCAGGGCTCTGAATGTCCTCCTCCTAGAATGTGTCAGCCTGTCAAACCTCAGAGTCCCTGGGCCAGTAGTGCTGTTGATGTGGTCATGTCTATGCAGAACCCCAGGGAAAATCACCGCCCTTATTTTAGGGATTTTTCTAGTAGCCCCAAAACTGCATTGATCTTTTTGGCAGCTGTATGTATCATAGTGACTAACCATGAGTTCACAGACAGCTTAAACCCCATTTTTGTTTAACCCATGTTGTTGCTAAACCACATCTTCCTCACCCCAGATTGGGGAAGTTTTTTTGTTGTTGTTTTTTGTTTTTTAATCTACGCAAAGAACCTCGCGTTTATCCCATTTCGCCACTTGTGTTTTGTTATACTTGGCGTGTCAGGAGTCCTTTGTGGCTGGCATTTGTAGTCGTAGTCTCTCCCCATCCTGTGCTTCCCTTGGAGCTTCTCACCCAATAACCACAAACTCTTTAATGCCAAATTAACAGGTGTGAACAAAGGCCAATTAAAATAGCAGTCAGTCCCCAAGTGAATACAGACACTCGATCAGCAGTCGATGGAGAAATCGCTTATCAATTCAGCTGCTTGTCATCTGCCCCCCTCATTAGCCTCTCAAGAAAATGGGGAAGAACTCAGTCAAATGCCTAACTGAAGCATCAATTCGTCATGGCACCAAATTTCCCTGCTCGACAACCAACTCTGTAATGCACCCAACCAGGGAAATGAGATTAGCTGGAGTCTTAGGCTGGGAGAAAAGGAAAGAGTTGAGATCATGACTCAAAAGTGGAGAAGCGGGGAAAGAATTTAGTTTGGGGTTAGAGATGACAAAGAATGTGGTTTTGAAAATTACAACCTTTAGGAGATTGGAGAATAACAGAAGCTCCTTGGAGGGAGAAGCACATCTTAACACTCTAGGCTTCTGGGCACCTCATATGTTGCCATCTTGAAGTGCAGGATATGGGCGAGGGAAGACTTCAGGGCCAGATGTAGAGGGTTGAGGGTCGGTTCAGAGCCGGGCTGGAGGCAGGTCCTCAGAAATGTGCCCCTCAGCCCCTGCCCAAACAGCTCTCACAAGTTGATGGCACCCATTTCTCCCCCAAAGTCACTTTCAGCAAAGTCACATCGGCAGCTTGAAATCAGCCTTGGAAGCATTTACACCAGGGACATTGGCAAAGGCTGCATGCAACCTTCCCCTGTGTCACCAGTTGGGGGACACGGCCCAGGGGCTGCATCATCAGAACTGCTCCACAGCCTCCCAGCTCACACCTGCGATCTGTCCTCTAGCCTGAAGTAGCTCTTTTTTTTTTTTTTTTTAAGATTTTATGTATTTATTTGTCAGAGAGAAAAAGCACAAGCAGGGGGAGTGGCAGGGAGAGGGAGAAGGTGGCTTGCCACTGAGCAAGAAGACTGGTGTGGGGCTCGATCCCAGGATGCTGGGATCATGACCTGAGCTGAAGGCAGATGCCCAACTACTGAGCTACCCAGGTCCCCCGAATTATATCTTTTAAATGAAAATCTGCTTCCCCACAGGGTGATGTTCAAATTCCTTAGCGTGTTGCCACTGTCTTGTCTCATTTCCCAACACCCCTCACCACCCTCCTCACCAGCCTTATGCCACGTCATGTGGTTTCTGATCTTGCTGTGTCACCTTCTCCTGAGATCCCGGGGCCCCCTAAGCCAGTGCTCTTCCACGCTCCTCAAGCGCCAAGTGTGGACCCCTGTTATATCCCACCCCATGCTGTGGCTCTATTATGTTCATCTTTTTCCTCTTTTTTTTTCTTGTTTTCTTTTAGAGAGAGAGCACAGGAGCGAGCACAGGCAGACAGAGTGGTGGGCAGAGGCAGAGGGAGAAGCAGGCTCACTGCTGAGCAAGGAGCCCAATGTGGGACTCGATCCCAGGACGCTGGGATCATGACCTGAGCCGAAGGCAGCCGCTTAACCAACTAAGCCACCCAGGCGCCCCCCTCTTTTTTTTTAAGATTTTATTCATCCATTTGAGAGAGAGAGAGAGCACAAGCAGGGAGAGAGGCAGAGGAAGAGAGAGAAACAGACTCCTTGCCGAGCTGGGAGCCTGATCTGGGGCTCGGTCCCAGGACCTAGAGATCATGACCCAAGCCAAAAACAGATGCTCAACCAACTGAGCCACCCAGGCACCCCTCATCTTTTTCTTCTTTACTGAATTATGAGTCTCTGCTGGACAGGGGCCCTCAACCCCCTTCTGTTTAGCTGCATATCTCTGGAGTCTGGTATGCCTCCTAAAACATAGAAGGCAGAAAGGCAGGGGAGGGGGAAGGAGAAGGGAAGAACAGGAGAGGGGAGGGAGAAAGGAAGGAAAGCTGGGAAAGGAGGGAGAAAGGAGGGGCAAAAGCAGGTCAGCAAAAATCACTCATGAACTGGCAAATAAGGAGCAAGGGGCTGGGGATTTTCTCAAGTGTTGGGGGAGCAGTGGACCCCAGAGAGCACACAGGAAGTCTGCCTAGCTCTTAGTAATCAGAGTCCTTGAACTAGCGAGAAGAGGAACAAGGAAGGACGGGCTCACGCATCTCCATTGCTCCCCTTCTGCCCCCCTGCCAGCCAGCCCCATGTCAGCTGGCCTCCGGGTTGGTAGGTGCTGGCAACAGAATGATCCTGAGTGGGTGATGTGCGTGGGGGTGGCGAGCTGAAAATGTGCTAGAGTCTCAATAAATGCTTTTTGAATTACATTGAATTCTAGCTGGGGGATAATCACCACCTTTCTGGTTTCTTCCTTCCAGAGGTAATGGGGAGGGATGCTCAGAGCGGAGGGGAAGGGATTAACCCAGTGACGGACTGCGGGGCCTGGAGCGGGCACCATGCTGGCTCTGTGGGAACTGGGGTCTGAGAAGACTTGCGCTGGGCATGGGGTACACTGCATGATCCCAGCAGGGCACAGCTCGCCCAGAAGCACGGGCCTGGCTCCCTGAGATGGAAGGTCACTGCCAATTAGTTAAGTGGCTGCTCCCAGCAGGCCTTTGCAGAGGAAAGGCATGTGTTCCCCATTTCGTTGGTGTGGAAACAGCAAGAGGAAGTGAGTCAGAGACAGAGTGGAAATAAAGCTTGTGTCTCGTGACATGCCGGCTTCTGCTAGATCCAAAGGGCTTATATTGTGGCTGTCTCGCGTGAGGCTTCCTTTCACGCTTCTGTGATACTCTCAGGACAGATGATGGCCCTGTGTGTGTGTGTGTGTGTGTGTCCAGAGTGGGCGATAGGGCTGAGCTTTCCGGGTGGGCAGGCGGGTGGAGGAAGGTGGGTGTGGGCGCAAAGGTGGCATCAGAGAAGTGGGGATGGAAGGAGCCAATCCCAGACTCACTGGGCTGGTCTAATGTTTGTCAAGTAGGGACTGGTATGGAGTTTCTGGTTCTTTCTTCTGCCAAGTCACAGGCACTTAAAAAATATATGTGTCAGGGAGTTTACAGAGGTAATCTCTAATTCTCCAGAAAAATCTGCAGGCTAGATAATGTTAGCCCCAGTCCCCTGAGAGAGGAAACTGAAGCTTAGCACGGTGAACTTGTCCAGGTCACACGAACAGTCAGCAGCTGAGGCCTGAAGGCCACCACGTTGCCTGACCCCGAAGCGCACGGTGGGGAAGGCCCCAGACTTACGTGACAGGGCAGCCCGAGGACATGAGTTTGAAACCCAGGTTTGATGAGTCAGGTGACTGACCTCGTCACTCAGGTGAGTGCACCTTCTCCCTGACAGTGCCGCCTCTCTGAGTAATGGCCCCTCCCCGGGCTCCCTCAGATCATGGACAGAACTTTCAGCCCTCGAGACAGTGCGTTTTATGCCCAGGATGCCCACCTCCACTTCCACATCTGACTCTCTGAGGGGCCCAGCTTCAATGTCATTTGCCAAAGATGGTCATTGTCACTTGATAAACAAATGAGTGCTGGAAAACCAACAAAGGTCGAAAGACATACTGTTAGAGTAAAAGCCAGCCCTTCAAAAAGAGTACATTGAGCTTAATGACAAATTCCCTGTAGCGTCTGTATTTTTCCCATTTTGCTGCAGTCACTGGAAAATATCAGATGCGATCATCCACATACCAGCCACTCTTCAGGAACTCTGGCCCACCTGGCCCGATGTCTCCAGGCCTCAGAGCCAGTTGATGGCAGAACTCAGTACGACCCCCTAAGCGTGGTGGCAGGACACATCACCAGCCCCCTCTTTGGCAATTGCTTACACAAATTCCTGGCACAACGGATGTGTTCAGTAAAGACATAACATTACCTAACATTGTCTTCAAGTGCAAGATTGTACTTTTCTGTGATGTTGACGCCCTTGACCCTGTAATCGTCCTCTGCCGGGAACCCAGCCCTGGGCCCAGTGGTAACCCAGAAGATCCGAATGGGACTTAATTCTGTTTTAGGACCCCCTCCTTTCGGCAGGTGAATGTCTTGCCATTCAGGAAGAGTGTCATTTATTTTCTTCCTGAAGACTTCAGGGACTCTGAGATTGTACAACCTCCCTTATTACCCTTTCCAGGTTTTGGCTGAGACATTCTTATAGCCAATCAAAACTCTTCCTGTTTTAATTTAAGCCCATTTCCTTATGTTTGTTGTTCTTTGATTTGGACTTGGGCAGATCTGGATTGGGAGGCAAGCTGGAGCCCATGATGGCTCAGGGCCAGGGTTTCCACTGGTGCTGTGAGACCTTCTCTCCTCTGACACTGTTCGCAGGGGCTGGTGCACGCTGGGATGCAGGGAGGGATCCCCCGGTTGGTGGTCATGGTCTCTGGAAAAAGGGGCAGCACGCTTGGCTCACAAGTTGAGAGTCAGAGGATTTAGGGACCATCAAAATACAGAGACAAGCCAGTGATGAGAAATTCAAGTCATCCAGCAAAATATGGAGAAATAGATAAGTTCTGTTGTCAGAAACAGGAGCTAGAGGCAGCAGATTGTTCTCCTATCCTTCCATCTCTGTGTTCAGCGATGTATGTTGGCAGTTTGAAATCAGCCATAGTGGGAATATTTACACCACAGAAATTGGCAAGTGCTGCAAATCCGACCTTCCCCCACCCCCTCTCCCAGAGGGCTATTGGCAGGGGGCACAAGATATGGAGAATACAGATGGTCAAACAAGATTTTGGAAAATAAGCAAGTGCTAACCATGATGATAAAGAAGCCTTTTGTTGGTGTTCAGCTTTATTGCTTATAATGAATTTTCACTTGCATTTTTGCCCTTCACCCTCACAAACCTTCTATAAGGAAAACAGGGCAGGTATCATTACCCCCATTTTACAGTGAGGCAGATGAGGCCAAGAAAGGTTAAGTAACTGGCCCAAGGTTTTAGAGCTAGCCAGAAAATGAGCTGGCAGAGGGACAGTGAGAAAAGCCTGTGAGTGAGGTCAAGGGCTGTGTGCTTTTTACATCATACCTCTCAGTTACTCTGCTCCAGAGAGTTTGGGGGGGATCCTTTGGAAGTCCATGGCAGACCAGTGCTGACAGGTGGGAGTTCGGGGTACCCTTGAGGAAGTTGCCATGTGCCTGTGGAGACAAGGGCCCACCTTTTTGGGCCCTCGTCTTTGGTGGGCCCTCATCTTTTACCAAACACATGAATCCCTCCCCACCAGCACCCTCCTTCCCATGACCAAGTCCTAGTTTGGGGAGAGTCATGCTCCCTAAACCAGAAGACCTTGGGATTCTTCAGACTGGGGATAGTCAATGCCAAGTTGACACTTTCCTCCTTCTGTGGAGTCTATGCCAGCCTCAGTAGTATCAAGAGATACCACCTTCTTTGAAGGCAGATGGGAAAGTGGGAAAAACTTGGCACTTGGATTCAGATCTGCTCTGGGATCCAAGCTGACTACTCAACAAGCAGGAATCCTTGACCAGATGGCTTAAACTTTGTTTCCTCATCTGTATAATGGGCATACTCATCCCTGCCCATCTCCAAGAATGGTGGTACAAAACACTTACATTTTTGGAATAAATAGCCAGAGGTTACTGCTGCAAAGGATTAAAGGCAGACCTATAGGTCTTACCTCAGGCTGAAGGTGGAAGTCCAGCTGGGGTGCCTGGGTGGTGCAGTTGGTTAAGCAACCAACTCTTGGTTTTGACTCATGTTGTAATCTCAGGGTCGTGAGATTGAGCCCTCTGTTGGGATCCACACTCAGCATGGAGTCCGCTTAAGAGTCTCTCTCTCCCTCTGCCCCCCACCCCCACCCCCACACATGCACTTTTTCTCTCTCTCTCTAAAGTAAATAAATAAATCTTTTAAAAAAAAGATCCTGAGTGAGCAAAATGGTTTTGCAAAAATATTTCAACGGGAGTCAGTCATGTTGACCACTAGGAATGATGGCCCCCAAACCAAAGGCCTGGAAAAACTGATGAAGATAAAAAACCAGGGTCTGCCAGGCATGTTGACAATGTCCAGTGCATCAGATTGGGTGGGCTGTACTCTACCCGACAGAGACTGTGAATGCTTTATTTGCTCAGGGTAGAGGTGGGTGCTGGCTCCTGAGCTCCTGAGTGGGCTGGAGAGGGGGTCAATGATCCCACTGTCGTTTCTCATCATTACATTTTTTTTCTTTTTTTTAATTATTATTTTTATTCTGTTGTTTTTTTCTTAATAGACTTTATTTTTTGGCCCAGTGTTCTGTTCACAGCAAAATCCAGAGGAAAGTCAGGAGCTTTCCCATATACCCCATCCACCCACATGCATGCCCCCCCACACTGTGGACACCCCCCATCAGAGTAGTATATTTACTATGATAGATAAACCTACATTTCACATTGCTATCACCCAGAATCCATAGTTTACATTAGTGTTCAGTCTTGATGTTATACCCTCCACGAATTTGGACAAATGTGTAATGACAGGTATCCATTAGTATAATATCACACAGGGAGCATTTACAGTGCCCTAAAAGTCCTCTGTGCTCTGCCTATTCGTCACTTCTTCCCCCCCCTCTCCCCAGTCCTTGGAAACCACTGATATTTCTACTGTCTCTGTAGTTTTTCCGGAATGTCATGTAGTTGGAACCATATCGTGTGTTGCCTTTTCAGATTGGCTTCTTTCAGTTAGATGCATTTAAGTTTCCTCCCTGTCTTTTCATGGCTTGATAGAGCATATCTTTTTAGCGCTGAATAATATTCTGTCGTCTGGATGTACCACAGATTATTTACCCATTCACCTACTGAAGGACATCTTGGTTGCTTCTAAGTTTTGGTGTTATGAATAAAGCTGCTATAAACATCCATGTGTAGGTTTTTGTGTGGACATAAGTTTTCAGCTCCTTTGGGTAAATACGAAGGAGCACTATTGCTGGATCGTATGGTAAGAATATGTTTCGTTTTGTAAGGAACCGTCCAACTGTCTTCCAAAGTTTGCACCAACAATGAATGAGAGTTCCTCTCGCTCCATGTCCTCATCACGTGCTTACATCCTCTTGGCTGCTCAAATCTGAAAGCGCCACGTTTCATGGTGCCACCGGCTGAAGCTACTGAAAGTACCGTGGGGACCTAACCCCTTTCCCCCTGCCACACTTGGCCCTGGCCTCTGTCCCCAGCAAAGATTTCTAATTCACCTTCTCTATCTCTGTCCCTCGCTCTGCCTGCCAGAAAGGGCTTACCTGCTTCACTCCTAAATTCAGCCAATGGTACACAGAATTTGGGCAGACGGGGACTCTTGGGTTGCCCCAGATCTTTTGACTTTTACTGACATGTTATTTCTACTTAACTCTTCTCTCTCAAACTCTTCCCCAGTGTGTGTGTGGAACATCCCGTGTGTGCTCACTGGCACCAGCACCCTTCGGATGAGAACGCAATCTGGGTGGGGAGCATTTCACCCCATCCCCTTTGTCGTGGATGCCCAGAAGCCATGTGGTATAACCTATAGATGTGGGCATAGCTCTTCTTCCCAGGTCTGAGTCCATGTCCCTGATGGTCAGCATGACAACACCAATTGTGCCCCTGGTTTCTACATGCCTTTGGAATGATGGGACCTGTGAATTCCATCTGCTACATGGGGACTGATGCCATGTGCTACTCCATTTCCTTCCTACCTCAACACCTGTTTTATAAAACTGCTTCATGAAGCCCCTGCCTGAAAACTAGTTTGTACCAACAGATCCCCAGGGGTCGTGGACCCTTGGCTCAATAGACACAGCAATTCCTGAATCTGGGACCTATTTATGTGTATGTCTGGTGCAGTGCACACACACACACGAGTGTGTGTGTATGCACACCTATCTCTACAACCAGTGTATACTCTTTAGGAGCAAGACGCCCTACCCTCATCTTCATATCTTATAGCACATCTGTCCTTGTCCCATCTAATACCCTTGGGGCCTTAACATTCCAGTATTCTCCTACTTATTCTACCTACCAGCATCAGCATCTTTTTGCCTGAGGACTTCCTCTGGCTCCCGAGTCCAGTCTGCCCTTGTGCAGAACTGGCTAATAGTGCTGGGAATGATGGCTGTAAGAGGGGCTGGCACACAGCACATCCTGATTCCCAGAGTTCCCAGCAGGATGGCCCTACAGCTGCCCAAGCAGTAAGTCTACTGATACCCCTCCTTAGGCCGTCTTCCCTTCCCTGTCACGCATCATGCTTCTCAAGCTTTTCCTCTAGACTCCTTCTTGAAGGTGTGGGGAAACTGAGGTACACGCTCAGCACATAGCAGAGTATTGGTGCACAGGACATGTTCAGGTGATATTTATGGAAAAATGGCATGGATGCTTCTAGAATATACATATTAGCCTCTAAACTAAAGCAGGCTGGAGATTCTTTTCTCCATCTGTCTTGTCCCACATTCTGGACTCAGACTGGTACTGTGCCCCTTGTCTGCCTGCCCCTGATGGAAGGGCCTTGCTCCCTCCCTGGCCTTCACAGCATTTCCTTCGTGCCCTCATAATACATACTGCCTGTTGAAAAGGAACAGCTCCTTGAGGCCAGTGACTGTCTCCATCTTCCCTTCTAGTGTTCAGCACAGTGTGAATGGGTAAACATAACTTTGGTTCCACTTCTAAAATATTTGCCTCTACAATAGCCAGCTCCATCCTTTTTGTTCCCAACTCCTGGTCTAGAATCTGAGTCTCTTGTTAGAAAGGACATCATTTCTCTGTAAGAATGGACTCAGAATGAGAGCTAAGGTTAGCCTAGGAAGGTAGCCCCCAGGCCATGGCTCTATGTTAGAAAAATCTTTGGAAACTTAAAAATACCAATGCTAGGCCTCCCCATAGGCCAACTCAGAGGCCATCTCTTGGCACAGGGCCTGGATTTACACTTTCTTAAAAGCTTCCCGGGGGGTTCTAATGTGGTGCCAAGGTTGACACCACGAGTCATCAGATAAAACTTCCTATTGTTTTCTTGGGATGCTCCTGCTTCAGACCAGTGGGAAGTAAAGTCCATGGGGTTGTGTTGGATCAAGAGAACAGGACCCATTTTGTGGAGACTCAGGGAGAACGGAAGTTTCCTAGGATTCTTATAGTCTATTTAAGTGTCAACCAAACTATCATCCAAACTGGGCTGGGTGTTCTAGGGTCCCAGCCCAGCCCTCTCCCACCTGGCAGAAAGACCTCCCAAACTGGATTGTGAGAGTGCTGTTCTTCTCAAATTCTCCTGTGCACCATGAACAATGTGCCATATGATGAGTTCCTGTGGGATTGAGGCCTCCTACCCAAAAGTTAGGGCTGGCAGCGGGAGGTGGGGGCAGACAAAGCCATCAGCTGATGGATTGGCCCCCCACCTGGGCCCTTTCCTGCCTTGTCTGTTCCAGCTCCCTCCAGACCACCCATTCTCCCCTTCTGCTTCTTCTCTTGTCCCTGTTTCTCTCCTGCTATTTTCTAATGTCTAACTCTTTGCTTTTTCTGCTCAGCTGTGCCTTGGAACCATGCTGCGGCCGCCTCCTCTCACAGCTGCCTTTGCAAAGTGTGGGCCTCTTGCCTCGGAGCCCAGTGTGGGAGGAGAAATGTGATGGAGAGAGGGGGCTTCTAGAAGAGAAAGCTCACAGCCTGGGAGCTCGAGGGCCGGGTTTCAGACCCGGATGTTTATACGAACTGCTCCTTTGTGCATCAGCTTCCCCTAGTCCATAAAGCTGGATGTCTTGAAGGGGAGTTTTTGAGAATGGGGGGATGTGTGGTTTGCTAGGTCCTGGAGCTCAGTGGGAGCCGTCCGTGGGGCACGAGGCATGTGGGCCTCCTCGGACTCATTTCTGGGCTGTCCCTCTGCTGTCTCCACAGGACTGCGATGTGCCGGTCCTAGCTGCCGCCCGAGAGGATGTCTGGGGTGTCCGAGCCCCTGAGCCGAGTGAAGGTGGGCACATTACGTCGGCCTGAAGGCCCCCCAGAGCCCATGGTGGTGGTGCCGGTAGATGTGGAAAAAGAAGACGTGCGGATCCTCAAGGTCTGCTTCTACAGCAACAGCTTCAACCCTGGGAAGAACTTTAAACTGGTTAAATGCACTGTGCAGACCGAGATCCAGGTGAGTGTGGCAGGCAGGACCTGCTCTCTTCATTCGTCTGTCTCTCTCTCTCCTTCCTGGGCAGCTGAGCAGCCCCCCTTCAGTCCAGCAGGCTCTCCTGTAGCTGCTCCCTGGGCTGGGGACACCTGGGAAGATGTTCTCAGGCTGCTGGGCCAGGCCTCCTCTCCGGGGCTCTGCAACCAACCTCCTGGAGGGTGAGAGGAGGGACAGATTTTAGGGGCTTCATGTGAACCACAGATCACTTGCCTTGTCTTGGATTTAACTCATTTCAGCTCATTAAAGATTTATGGCATTTGGAGCTCCGCGAGGGATATAAGAGCCTTCACCCTCAAGGAGTATATGCTCTGATAGAATTGGAAGTCGAGATATACACAAGTGATTGCATGGAAGACAGTGCAAAAAATGTTGTAAGACATGTGTTTGGCACTTAGAGAAAGGAGGTGGGAGGATGATAATGAACTAGAGATGCCCTAGACCAGGTGGATGGTCACCAGGTCCTTTATGAGACAATACTTCCATTGGCTTTTTCTCGTCCAAGGCTATGGAGTCTGTTTTATAGGTTTGGGTGGTCAGTATCACCCCAGCATCCAGCCACCAGGAAGCCAGTTCACCTTAGGCAAATGTGTAAGAGCTTGTCATTAAAAGCAGAGTTACAATACACTGATTGTTTCTATTATTATTTATTTGAGAGAGAGAGCAATGAGTGGGAGGGAGGGGCAGAGGGAGAGAGACAAGCAGACTCCCTGTTGAGCAGGGAGCCCAACATGGGGCCCAATCCCAGGACCCTGAGATCATGACCTAAGCTGAAAGCAGATGCTTAACTGACTGAGCTGCCCAGGCACTGCTACACTGATTGATTTTAAACACTTATTGAACAACTACTCTGTACAGCCTAGATCCATCCCTCAGCACACATTACCTCCTTGACTCCTCCCAACAGCCCCATGAGTTAGATACCATGAGGATATCCTTTTCTACTGCCCAGAGTATCCCTTTCTGATGATGTCCAAGAAACCCAAACTGGTTTTCAAAGGGTGGCTTTTTCATTTGAACAAAAGAAGCAGGGGACTTTTGGGAAAACTAACCACATCTGAGAAAGCTGGATGAACCATTTCCAATCCCTTCATCACCAATCCTTCCCCTGTCTCAAAAGTCAGTATTTCTCAAATTGAGTGAGTGTCTCTTCTAGTTGGTGCTGGCAGCAGCCTCTCCACTTTCCGTCTGTCTCCTTAGCCATCTTTCATCTATTAGAGTGCATGCTGGGCTTCAGTACACCAGAGCAGAATGTAGTTGATTATGTTGCCACCTGGGCCGGTCATCACAATTGATCATGGTTTAGTTACTCCCTCTGTTTCCTGTCACTGATTTGATAAGAGTCTTATTTGTGTATCTTATGGTTCCAGATTTGTAGGTAGAGTTGTTCCCTGAGGGTAAGCTCTGGGCACCCTCTTCCTCCCTTCCAGGGAGGTGTTTTCATATATTCTTAGCTCTCTTCTTCTTGAGACTGCCTTTGAGTGTATCATCTTCACAGATAAATGATGCCATCCACTGTGGGTTTTACTAGTTTAATTTTCAAAAGTTAACCTGCTTTCCAAGTTTGGAGGCACCTCCCTGACCTTTTCTGCTAAAAACCTGCGAGCATGTGTTTGGTCCAGATCAGGAGTTGTTCAACAGAATTACAGTGCGAAGGCACCCTAAAGGATAGGTCCTTTCCAAGAGGGGGGAACATCAGGAACAAAAGCAGGGAGGCTGCTAAATGCTGAGTAGTTCAGGTGGGGTAATATGAGTAATATTTAGAGAAGTGTCAAAGTCAAGATCAGAAGGGAACGTTGAGGGCAGATAAGAGAAAGCCTAGAAGATTAAGCTGAGAAATTTGGACCCGAGCAGGCACTTGGGAAAGACATAGCTTTTAAGCAGGAAAGAGGCTTTTCTGGAACTGATGACTTGCTGAATGCATAAGGGGGAAAAAATACAGTGGGCCTCCAGTAAAGGCAATGAGACCCAAGCTTAGGAAGAATGACTATACTCAAGGCATTACCGGGGCATGAGAACAAAGGTGAAGAAGAACAAAAAAAGAAATGATAGCCTTCTAAGAGTTTATGTCCAAGCTTTAGACTTTCCTACTTCCTATCTGTCCTGCAGAAAAGCCATGGCTTTAGAGTCACCTAGACCTTGAGCTGGATACTGCTCCACCCTCATTGGCTACATGACTGTAGGACTAATACTTGACCACCCTGGCTTCAGTCCCCTCACTTGGGGATTATGCCCACCCATGGCCATGTTGTAAGGGTTAGAGGTGAGAAGCACCTAGCTGATTGTAGGAGCTCGATCATTGAAAGTTATTGATTTCCTGAATGTTAGATAATTTCCCTACTTAGGAATCTCCAAGGATTTTTCATTGCTCTTAGAATAAAGTTCAAATTGTCTTCCATTAGTGATTATCCACATATCTGTCCTATTTTCAAATAGAGCAGTAAGATGATCAGACTGGTGTTTTCAAACAGTATATAATGTTCTGCAAGATATTAAGAAGTATGTCCAGGAGAATGGGTTTTGGGTCAAGGAAGTTTGGGAAATACTTGCTTAAACAATTCCAAACAGATCCTTTGTGACAGGACTTCTCAGAGCCTTAAATATGCTGATACGCATGGAGGATCACTAAGAAAGGGCTACAGAGGGGATGTTTTCTGAACTAAGCCGTTTCTTATTTGCCTAAGAAACCCTTCTTTTGAGGGACGCCTGGGTGGCTCAGTTGGTTAAGCAGCTGCCTTCGGCTCAGGTCCTGATCCCAGCGTCCTGGGATCGAGTCCCACATCCGGCTCCTTGCTCAGCAGGGAGCCTGCTTCTCCCCCTGCTTCTCCCCCTGCCTCTGCCTACCACTCTGTCTGCCTGTGCTCGCGCGCTCTCTCTCTCTAACAAATAAATAAATAAAACCTTAAAAAAAAAAAA
>RCUC01063894.1:0-13663 GCA_003697995.1 Taxidea taxus jeffersonii
AATTCATTTTTTAAGCCACCAGGTTTGCAGTACTTTGTTTCACAGCTGCCTTAGGAAACTACCACCACACCATGGAATACTTACTTAACAATGAAGAGGAATAGGAATACTTAGATGGATTACAATGAATGTAAAAGGCCAATCTCAAGACACTGGATACAGTGTGATTCCATTTACATAACATTCTTGAAAAGACAAAACTGTAAAAATGGAGAACATGTTAACAGTTGCCAGGAGTTAGGAAAAGGTGTGATACAGAAGGCAGAGTAGCTACAAAAACACAACACAAGAGACCCTTGCAATGATGGAAACATTCTGTACCATTATTGTGTCAATGTCAGTATCTGGATTATAATATTATATCATAGCTCTGCAAGATTTTACTACTGGGAGAACTGAGTACAGGGTACATGGGATCTCTCCGTATTGATTCTTACAACTGTATGTCAATCTGTAATTGTCTGAAAATTTTAAAAAAATGTTTAAAAATATATATCACCGCTGCTGCACCATAGTTCCTCTGGTGAGGTAAGGTTTTTATCTCATATGCACTCTGTTTTAAGGATAGGCCTTTTTTATTTTCCTTCAGTAGTTCTAAATATCTATTGTACTGTATCACATTGGCAATCACTTGGTCATTCTGAGACATTATCCTAATACCAGGAATTAGGTTAAAATACACATTTCCTGGCTTGTAGTTTAGTGGTTTTGAAGAACAATGAGATTTTCTGGGGAGGTATATGTCCTGTCGTATGGCTTTTGTCCTAACTTTTTTTAATCGACATGTCTAATCATGAAATTAATGAGCAACATTAGCTTTTAACAATTAATCTCACTGAGTTTTATGTATAATGATATAATTTCACATACGGTAATGTCTTGCTTTTGTTCAGTAGTTACTTTTTTAAAGGTATTGTTATAATCACTATATCACATACTATATAATTATTTTTATGCTTATAATACTATTAAGCAAACAAGTTATATATACTACAGTAAGAAGAAAATTATGGAAAATAAATGACTACATAACACAAGATATATAGGAAACCATAAATAAATTTAAAACATGAATGGGATCAGGACCTATGCATGTGCAACTTATTTCCTATCACTGGCTACTTTTTGCATGCATTCTTCATATGGAGGGCACCTTCTGTCCTTCACATCTAGCAAAAATGCCACTTTCTGGGAGACCCCTGACTACCTATCTTAAGTAGGTGTTCCTCTATTATTCTTCTATCTGAATTCTTTATTTTATAGTAATTATCATAATTGTTAATTTCTTACTTGTATTAGTCTACTCCATGAAAGTGTAAGTTTCACAAGACATGGGACAATATATATCTTACCTTTCATTGTATTCACAGCGCCTAACAAGACATGCAATAAATATTACTGAATGAATTATTTAGGCAGGACTTTTTTTTGTGACACACACAATTTTTAAATCCTGAGACAAAAATACAAGGTCCCTGAATTTGTAGACTAATACAATACCTTAGATTGCTCAAGTCTTACCTTAACTATAAGCTAGCTGTGACATTTAGCAAGTGTCTTGAAATTCTGGGGCCTGAGATGTCACATAATTTGAAAGACAAGGCGGCTGAAGCAAATGAGCTCTTAAGATTCTGCATGGCTCTAAGAGTTTTGATTTTATAATATATAAAGTATTTTTAAGTATTAGATGATAATGGTACAAAACATAAAATTGAATAATCATTCAATTTTTGGAAGTCAAACCAAGCATTAAAACCAATAGTAATAATACTTGCTTTTCATGCCATTGAGTCATATATAACATATGCTTGGCGTACTTTCCCATAAACTGTTTTTTAATATAGTAGTCAAGGACCATAAATCAGGAGAAGATTGACATTATTTCCATTTGAAATATGCTTTAGAAGTAATGAGTAAAGTTAATGTATACTACAGTAATACAGTGTTCTATTAAAATTATACCATTTCAAGTGGTTGGTTTTATTCCTTTGACTCTATTTTTTTAAAATATAATTCTACAATAGCTACATTTCAACTGAGACCCGCATCACTTATATAAGCTAAAACTTGACTCATTAGTGTGAATTTAATGTCACATAAAAACCACTCTTTAAGTTTATTTTTCACTTTAGATTATTTAATTACAGGAATCAAAGCTATCAAATGATTTCTTATATAATTTATTTTTCCCTGTTACTATAAGTTGTTTTAGAGACATTTATGTTAAAATCAAATTTAAAGGTTTTAACTTTAGTTTCTTATTATGTTATATTTCAACAGAACCAATAATGTTTTCTGTTAGGTAAAAATTCAGTATAATTGCAATAATTTACGAGTGTAAATACATAACTTATAGGATACTTTCAGCATCTGTAAAGAGCTGTAGTTCTGTTTTATCATTTTATTACTTCCAATTAACAGTATACAAAGCTAAAAAAGTACTGCCCAGTAAAAAAATTGTAAATCTATTTCTAAAACTAGATTAAAATTGCTTTCAATTATATAAGTGTATTTAAATATATATGTATATTTATACAAATACATATGTAGATTTATACACTTACATACACAAAAAAGGAAATGTTTATGAATTATTAAGAAACTGAAGTGCAAACATTTTCACTAGAATCCCTTTCATGTTATTTGTTTAGCAAAATATTTTAATATATAAGTCAAAGACAAACTTCAATCCTACTAATATGTGAATTAACGAGATTTCACAATGACTGCTTAGTTACATAAATGTACTTAACATTTTCAAGATTATGCCATGAAGCTAACAATAAAAACATCATGATAACAAAGGGCTAACAGAATTTGGGTTAAACAGTACTCTTCCCCTGAACTGCTTGATATACTTATCCCTTTTAACTTACTCCCATAAGAAGATTTTTAAAATAATAAGATCAAACTGATACTGTGACCAAAAAGCCATACACTGTGGAGTCAGGAATTCATGCATTTTCTACCACTGACTATGTATTGTAATTTTTTTAAATTCTCTAAGTCATAAAGGGAAAATATAGGCAAATACACGAAAGGTATAGTGAAGATAATATTCAATGTGGTAATATATATAAAACATCTGGCATAACATGTGGGATAGAGTAAAAACTCAATAAATGTTATTTCCCATATATTTATATCCCACCCTTTAAGGCCTCTTTCCTATACCCCAATTTTTATTTCCTGATAAATATAAATAGGTGTAGGAGAGTAGGTTACATTCATTATGTAGATGAAGAGAGAGTCAAAGATTTGAGTCAAGAAAATAGAGAAAAAAAAAAATCCAAGAATATCATAATTTCCAGATTAAGGTAACACGTAAAGATTGTCTCCTCCAACAATGTATAGTCAGACATGCTAGTGAGAGGATCAGCCACCTAATGGTCTTTCTTTATAGCCACTAAATTTTAAAACAGGAGTCATTTATAATGTATACATTTACAAAACTGTAAAAAAGTAAAACTACCTGGTCTTCTGTAAACATGTGAAGAAATTATGCCAAAACACAGAAAAGCAAAATATAATTCTTTTTTAAATTTCATATGTGCAATGGCTGATAAATTTTATTTTTATAATCCAAATAGAATCTTCTGTTGATAAGGTAATGCCCAGAACAACTCAAATTTTCCCATTCTCATATTTAAAAAGCTCACAGACTCCAATATAATATTTAATGCCAAGTTATAATCAGAGTCATAGTATAGGTGGGAGAAGTGGGCCCCTAATATTCTGAGCTGTATAATAGAATAGATGGTGTTGCCATTCATTGAAAAAAAGGAATACTAACAATGAACTAGGTTGAATTGGGGTGGGATATATTGAGATTTTTAATTCAGTCTTAAACATTGGAAATTTAGGATACTTCTAAGACATCTAAGCAATCATGTCAAGTAGGCAATACTACATGGCCTTTGAGTTCGGAGGAAAAATCTAAGCAAAAGTAGTAAATGTGGGTCATCTTCAGGAAACCAGCTAGGGAGAGAATACGAAGAGAGGAGTACAAAGCTTAGAGCCATTCCTCCAATAACTCCAAAATAGATTAGCTTAGTGGAGGAAAGTGAGTTTATAAAGAAGTAGCCAGAAAGAAAGGCAAAAGATCTGGTCCCCAAAACCAAGGGAAAAGAAGAAATATGTAGTCAATAAAATCAGATAGAGAGGAGGTCAAGTAAGATACTAGTTAAATTTAGCAACGAATAGGTCACTGGATATCTTACAGATAAGCTATTTCAATTGTGATGGGGCAGAAGCTAGATATGTGGGTTGAGAACTAAGTGGGAGTTGAAGAAATGGTGAAAATAATTACTCTTAGAACAAGTATGAATAAGAAAACAGAGGGCAAAGGCAGTTGGGAGAATATATGAATACAGAAGGGTTATCTGGGGTGGAAATTGTTTTTAAGAGCCAAGACTTAATCATGTTTAAAAAGTAAGCACTGGGGGTGCCTGGGTGGCTCAGTGGATTAAAGCCTCTGCCTTCGGCTCAGGTCATGATCCCAGGGTCCTGGGATCGAGCCCCTCATCAGGCTCTCTGCTAGATGGGAAGCCTGCTTCCTCCTCTCTCTCTGCCTGCCTCTCTGCCTACTTGTGATCTCTGTCTGTCAAATAAATAAATAAAATCTTTAAAAAAAATTTTTTTAAAAAGTGAGCACTGGACCCAATTGAGAAGATAAGCTGAACATAATATGATAAATAATTTAAATTTTCTGAGAAAGTATGAGATGACAAGATACAAAAAACAAGCCCAAGAAATAGACTTAGGACAAGGAGAAGTTCCGCTATGGAAGCAAGCACAGAGAATGAGTACAAATGCAGTGGATGTGTGTATCTAGTCACAGAAAATAAGGGAGTTGCCACCTGATGATTCTAATTTTTTCTGTGATGTAGATAGAAGAGGTCCATCTGCTGTCTATGATGGGGGAGATGAGAGGATCCAAGATTTGAGAGAAATGAGAATAACTGAGAAGTTATGTAGAAAGAGCAAGTATAGACCAGAGAAATCTGACATATCACGATTTTCTTGAGAACACTGATAAATCAAGCCAGTTATGAGAAAATGATAGCAAGAAATTTATACACTCCAGTCAGGAGTAGAGAAACCATACTAGTCACAACACCTGTTGGAGATGCAAATAATAACTATAACCAGAATATAAATTTTAAATTATAGATCAAAATGTAAACATTAAAACAGCAGAAAACATAATTAGTGGTATCAGTGAAAACAACAGTATTCCCACACAAGTAAAGAAATCCAGTAGGCTATTTACAGATCCAGAAATCAGCAAGAAAAACAACATTAAGACAAAACAGCACAGCAAATCTTAAAGGGATTTTTATAAGTGAAGCAGACTGCTATTTTCTCAAAAGTGTGTTTGCTTCCTTCTAACACAGAGAAGCCAGTTTCTAGATAACACTGATCTGCCACTTTCTCAACAAGGAATGCAGAGTGATTATCCCTGATGAAGGGAATAAAGACAACTTTTAACAAGATTTTTCAGAAAATAGTTCAAACTGTTAAAATACTGAGACATGATCAGTATCCTACATTGACAAAACCCAGATCAGTTTTCCAGAGTCCTAGAAAGTAACTCAACAACACCAAGTTTAACACTTCAAATGAAATTTCAGCTTCTAGAAATTTTACATCCATGACAACATATAACTGAAGTATTCCATAAAAATAAATCAACTAAACTTTCTTCCTTCAAATTATTTTTGTTTTACTCACTCAGACTTCTTTTCATAGGTCTTAGAAGATTCCTCAATTCTCTTCTCTAGTTCCAAGACAGCCTCCTCCTTGTTTAAAAGCATCTGCTGTGTCTGCGTAAGTTCCTCTGCTAAAGCTTTCAACCTAGAATGAACAGTTTCCTCATCATCAATCAATTAAGTCAGTTATACTCACTTTATGCCCACACCCAGAGCATTTATACATCTAAGATGGTGATTTCCAAAACGGTAGCCATATGTAATTTAATTTAAAATAAAGTAAAAAATCCTTGGTTGCATTAACCACTTTTCGACTGCTAAAAAGACACATGTAGCTAGTGGCAACTTTATTGGACAGTGCAGAAAGGAATATTTCAATAATCACAGGTAGTACTGCAGGGCAAGTCTGAGAGTCTTAGTCATTAAATAGAAGAAGGAAATTAAAACAGGAAATTAAAAAGAAGAAAGGATTTAAGCAAATAAATACCCGTACTGTCCCAGGAGGAAGGTATAGTGAAAAGACTATGGTTTTTGTTTTCAGACAAACATGTATTTACATTTGGCTTTGCCACTTTTTATGAGATGCTGGGTAAGTTGTACAAGCTCATTAGGTCTATTTTCTCACTTGTAAACTGAGTGCAGTAATACCTGCTTCAAAGCATTATTTTGGGAATCATATAAACTAATGCATATATAATGACTGGTACTTAGTAGGTACTGAGTAAATGGTATCTAGTATTCTTGGCATATGTTATCTCATTTAATTCTCACAACCACCAATGAGATAGATACTATTATCCATATTTTAAAGAAAAGAAAGTGAGGCTCAGTTGAATGGCAATTTAAGTGGATAGTAAGCTATTTCTTTCCATATAATATAATAATGCTTTACAGGTATTTTCCATGTAGGTATTAAGAATTAAATAGACAAAATTAATATGTACAGATAGACCAGATAATTTTTGTTTGCACAAAATGCATTTGGTCCTGAATAGAAATATCCCTAACACAAAAACACAAACAGCTATCGTATCACATTAAAATTTTTAGGGGGAGCACCTGGGTGGCTCAGTGAGTTAAAGCCTCTGCCTTCGGCTCAGGTCATGATCCCAGAGTCCTGGGATCGAGCCCCACCTCAGGCTCTCTGCACGGCAGGGAGTCTGCTTCCCTTCCTCTCTCTCCACCTGCCTCTCTGTCTACTTGTGATCTCTGTCTGTCAAATAAATAAATAAAATCTTTAAAATAAAATAAAATTTTTATCTTCAGCCTTTTAAAGCAATATATGAAACCCAAAATATACAAAAGAAAATATTAAATAATCCAACTCTATAAAAGTTTAAATTTATTGGAAGTTAAAGAGATGACAAAGTCAGAATTAAGAGTCATAAGAAATATTTGCAGTGCAAGGTACAAGCAAAAGCCTTCTTAGAATGGGGCACCTGGTGGTGCACTCAGTTAAGCATTTAACTCTTGGTTTTAACTCAGGTAGGGACCTCAGGGTCGGTGGGATCAAGCCCTGCACTGGGCTCCCTATTCAGCACAGATTCTGCTTAAGTTTTTCTCTCTCTGCTCCTCCCCACCTCTCTCTCAAATAAATCATCTTTTTTTTTCTTTTAAACAAGCCCTCTTAGAGAATATGACACCCTAAGATGAAAATGGACAAAGAACATAATTGGAATTTCATCAAGAAAAAAGGCAAATGGTCAAAAATCATATGAAAATATTTCCAACCTGACCCACAATTAAATATCTGCAGATTAAATAAATAGCACATTTATTTTTCATATACTAATATTGGTAAGTATAAAAAAGGGATAATATCCAGTATTCTCAATATTGTAAAAAATAATAACAGAAACACATACCCTGTTGATGTGACAAAACTGGCACAAATTTCTTAGAGATCACCTTGGAATTGTTTTTCAAACTTCAAATTGGAATATTATCTGAATATCTAAAATAATTAAAAATATTATCTCAACATCTAAAAATCTATCTTACCAAAATACTTTACAATGTGCACAAAATTTGCCGATATGAAGGTTTGTTGCAACACTGTTTATAAAACAAAAACTAGAAAACATTTAAATGTCCATCAACAGGAGAATGGTTGAATAAATTTTAATCAACACAAAGTGGCATATAGTCACTAAAAAGAATGAGGTATACTTGGGGCACCTGGGTGGCTCAGTGGGTTAAAGCCTCTGCCTTCGGCTCAGGTCATGATCCCAGGGTCCTGGGAACAAGCCCCACATTGGGCTCTCTGCTCAGAGGCGAGCCTGCTTCCTCCTCTCTCTCTGCCTGCCACTCTGCCTACTTGTGATCTCTGTCTGTCAAATAAATAAATAAAATCTTTTTTTAAAAAATGAGGTATACAAATGTAACTTTCTTCAAAGAAATATTTTTAAATTAAAAGGCATGATGAAGAATACATATAGCATGGTTCCATTTATATTAAAATACATGTATGTGTATGTGCTATGGACTGAACTGTATCTCCTCAAAATTCCTATATGGAAGCCCTAACCCCTAGTGTGTGGTGTTTGGAAAGGGAACCTTGGGGAGGTTATCAGGGTTAGATGAGTTTTTGAGGGTGGGGCACTCATGATGGGATTAGTGTTTTATAAGAAGAGACACCAAAGAGTTTGCTCAAAATACAGCAATCCAGATTATTTCATTTTTGTTTAGAGTTAAGTAACATAATAAATCTTAATACTTTCTGAAGACATTACTATACTACAGCAAAAGATAACCTATGTTGCCTATATAATAATGATCCAGAATCATAAGGAAACGGTGAAGTTAATTTTCTTCAGGTTTACATATATTTATAAGAAATTTACATCAAATCTAGGGGCCCTGGGGTGGCTCATCAGTTAAGTGTCTGACTTCAGCTCAGGTCATGATCTCAGGGGATTGAGATCAAGACTTGTGTCAGGCTCCCCACTCAGCAGGGAGTCTGTTTTTCTCTCCCTCTTCCCCTGCCCTTCCCCCACTCATTCTCTTTCTCTCTCTCTCTCTCAAATAAATAAAATATAAAAAGAAATTTACATCAAATCTAGTAAAATTGCGTTTTTTCATTTGATGGTGATAGAAACTTCAGTTATCTGGAAAATTCACTTTTGTAGAATAGGTCACATCCTGATTACTAGATTAAAAAAACCTTACTATATTAAAATTCAAGCACATTCTCAAGAAAGCTGCATTTCAACTTCTGGTTTCAAGTTATTTATTAAACAATTATAAATAAATAGGTAAATAGTACTCACATGTAATGCTTTGCTGTTACATGATCTCATGAAAGTCCAGATCACAGGACACTATCTCAGAACCTGTCCCAACCACCTTCTGTCACCCCAGTCTGGAGGTAAGACAGTAAAGACCAGCCTCTTCATACTGTCTTGGCCGTGTTACATAAAAGCTAAATTTGATAGAAAGCTCTCTTTACTACTTTTCACTCCTCTGTTTTTCCCTCTCTCCTATACCTTACTGTCATTCTCTTCTCTCTTGCTTAATCTTCCATTCATCTCTTTTGACCTCTTCATTCATTTAAACAAGTGTTTACTAAGCACATATCAGGCACTGTGCTAGACACTAGGGTTATAACAATAATCAAGTGTGGCCTCGGGAAACTTATATTCTAATAGAAGAAACATCAACTTTTTTCCTTCCAACCCTCTCTTTTCTTAATTCTCTTTGACTATTACTACTTATTTTCCATAATTTTTTCTTAATTCTTCTCACTGTACCATATCATCCACTCCATCTTGAAATAAATACACAGTCCTACTAAAATGTAAGATGCAGCATGATGGCCTACTCTCCACAGTACATCCCTTAAACTTAGCACAGTGTCTTACACATAGTATGTGCTCAACTCAGTTCTCCACTGATTTAACCTGGAGAAACCCACACATGAAGCCGTTTTTGACAATTTCCTAAACTTCTTCTGACAATTCCCTTACTCTCAAGATTGCCCTGATCCTATCATTCTGAATTATCTAGAAAATGAAACCAAAGAGCTACCACAGTATGGGCACAACATAATTTATGACTTTCACCCACTGACTAATTAATTCTGGAACTAAACAGATATATAAACCACTAATGCAATGGCTCAATGAAGGAAGCTTTAGTTCTATACACAGGAGTCACTAGTACAGGGCTAACTCCTTTCATGTAAAAGTTGTATCATCACACTAAACACTTTACCTTACCACCTCAGAAAAAGAGAAGTATTTGTGATTATAACTATATCACTACTGCATTCTGGAAAGCATCTTACTCTGATATAACAGAGAACAGATCTAGAACCAGACATCCTCAGGTTCAATATTTACTTAGCTTTTTTAAAACTTCTATTTCCTCTGCTAATAAAATGGAAGTCAATTTAAAACCTAACTTAAAGAGTTCCTAGGACTATGATACATGTTTTTTAAGTTCCTCTTACAGATTTTTGAAGCATAACATGTTCTCTATAAATGTAACTTTATATTATCAACCAATTTTATTAGTTTCATAAAATTTTTTTTTTCTGAGAAGTAACTTTAAATTTTTCCTTCTACCTTTTAAGAATATTTTATTAATGTTGGGTGCAAAAGAATGTCACTCCCAAGGCAGAGGCAGAATTGAATATCTTTTAAATAAAACTCAAGAATAGGTTATATTTTTATTATTTATACATTATTCCCAATTGAGGGCAAGTACAATAAAGGAATACTGCAAACACACTACATGAAAAATAGAGAAGCTACTCAAAAGATTTTCCCTTCAAAACAATGTTATTTCCAACAAAGTGTGAAATTTTTCACTTCCATGAAAAACTAATATAAACCTGTATTTCTTTATTATCCTTGGTACAAGTAAAAGAGTAAGTATGCCTATGGGCGTGCACGCACACACACACACACACACACACACACAGACACGTACATACATGTTGATTTGATGTGACTTAACAGTAGTAATATCACCACAAATCTTAAAGGAAGCAAAAAATGAGAAATTCTATTATTGACCCCTTCATATTTTATCATTTGGACAAACTCAAGGGAAGACATTTGATTAAACATCAGAGTTATCTTAGCTAATTACAGTATTGCCCTCTATTTGCTATTTTCACTCTGGAAAGGAAGAATGAAATGAAAGCTAGAGTCCCCATCCACTGCTACAATGGACAAGTTTAAACTACCTTAGACCCCATTCATCACTAGCACTTCTAGCAAAGTATATTAAAATCTAAATCTGCTAATATTTTCTCTTCCTTTAGTAATCATTTAGTCTCCTGAAAATATCACTTTAGCTTTCAATGAGAAATTAAATTTGATGCTTTTTATATGCTAAATTATGTGAGTACATGTCACCTCAATTATGAGAAGAATGGGTTGACCTTATGATTTCTTTTCAAATTCCCAATTTGCACTATTACAACTTAAACTCAGGAAGAGATAAACCTACCCCAGCTTACTAGATTCCATAAAGGTCTAGAAGAACTAACAATACTTGTGTTCCGGGTCTGTTCTGTTAGCTAGAATTCACCACCTATAACACTTAGCAATGAAGGCCGGAAGGCCCAAGGAAGAAAGAAAGGACACTAAAAGTAAGGAAAAAAGGAGATGAGAGGAACAGAAAAATAATATTAGTTGCCCCTACTTTTTCCAGCTCCTGATCATGGCAAAAAATTGGAATGTCTTCTTGAGGCTTTAATTTTTGGATGCCTTAGTACAAACAAAGCATAATTAACCATCACATAGTCTTCTTAAATTAAAAAAATAACAATAAGTAAGTCTTTGAAGTCAAAACTTTTTAATAATATTTCTAAATCTCTAAAGATCCCTGGTTGTAAATTCAAAGTGGAAAAGAGAAGCAATTTAGAAGAATGGAATTATATGGGGAAAGTATTTTCTCTTCTTTACCAAAATCCCCCTAAAAAAACAAAAAGCAAGCAAACAAAAAAACCTGGGGTGGGTTGGATCCAATGAAGAGGAAAATATTCTCATAATTACAGTTCATGTATAGATGACATAATACATGTCAGGATAGTTTGCAAATTTCAAAGCACTATTCACCATTGTGTGTACACAGATATAACAGTAACAGTTCAAATGGCTTATTCTTCACATTTTAATTTTTATTCTTTTTAAAGATTTTATTTATTTATTTGACAGAGAGATAGAGAGCACAAGTAAGAAGAGCAGCAGGCAGAGGGAGAGAGAGAAGCAGGCTCTTTGCTGAGCAGGGAGCCCAATGCAGGGCTCGATCCCAGGACCCTGAGATCAAGACCTGAGCTGAAGGCAGAGGCTAACCCACTGAGCCACCTAGGTGCCTTGATCCACAACATTCTTATAACAATATTATTATCTCCATTTACACATGAGAAACTGAGGCACAGAGATTAAGGATCTTGTCCAAGGTCACAGAGCTGGTAAGTGGAAAAACACAGAACCTGAGTCCATGAACTTAATAACTAATATCCTGTTTTAGTAATTTCATACCATAAAATTTATCTAATATATATGCTTCAACAAGTACACAAAGATATTTATTGAAACACTGCTTGTAATCAGAATCACCAAAGGTGAATGCACTGTGATGCTAATGACACTTAACCTTCAGGCACCACACTTGCAAGATCTCCACTGAGACTCTGCACTTATTTTCATACTTGTAAGTCACTATGGTTTGTTTGTTTTTTTTAAAGATGCCCCCTACACACACACACACACCAATTTTATAAGCTTCAGCCGCTACAAAACCTGTATCCACCCCTAACAACAGGAAAAAACTGGAAATAAATGCTCATCTATAAATAACTACATTAAATAAATTTTATTACATGTAAGCAATGAAACACTGTGCACTATTAATATATATATTAAGAAAAGAGGATAATGCAAAAAAGTATGCATAGAATAAGCCCATTTAAGTCAAGAAAACAATTTATATACATGGAAATGCTTATATATACATTCTGGAAAGATACATGAACTTTTTTCACCAATTAACACCAGAAGGTACAAATGGGGTCTATAAAAAGGAAAGCTTTGATTTTCACTGTTCATCCTTTTGTAAGATTTTATAGATTTTATCATCTGTAAGCATTAGTTAAATAATTTTTAAGGACTTAATGTTATTTAAAGACACAAAAGCCAAAAACAATTATAGAAAGTAACAAGTTTTCAGTACTTATACAGTAACTTTTCTATCCTCAAACCATTGGCCATCATTATCTAAATTTTAAAGCACTCTTGCAGAAATGTAACTTCCTAAAAAATTATACATTATAAGCTTCCAGTACTGTCATATTCATTGTGACATTTGGGTTAATTAAAAAAATAAATAAATAGAAAAGGGTTACACAGCTACCTGAAGTAATTTTTCTGACATCCCTTTTTCTCTATGACTGCAATATAAATTGAAGAAATAAAACATTTCTTATGATCTCTTTCTTAAAATATAATTGTAGCAGCATAGCAATTTATGGATGACCTTCTATACCATGACACAAATCTTTATTAGTTCTTCTCAAGATTAAGCAGAAAATAGCTCTTAATCAACCAAACAAAAGTTGTGAGCTTCTATTAAATGCATTTATCTCCTAAGACACAACCTAACCTACCCCAACCGAAAAATCCACCTGCCTTCTTCCGTGTGATTTCTCTGTGTCCTTTAGTCAATATATCCTTTTAACATGTCATCTGCCTTCTAATATTTTACATATTTCCAAATCTTTCTCAGTCACTCATTCAAAAAGTATTCCCCTAACACAACCATAGTACATTTTCAACCAAAGACCAAACTTGAACTAAGACTATAAATGAGTACAGCAAAAAACAAACTTGATAAAACAACAGTCCTGCTTAAAATGTGAGAATACTGCATTATTTATCATTCCACTGACTGACAAGGTTGATTCAGTCTAATGGATTAAAGTGGTAGCATTGCCTCCAACA